>MU253781.1:0-110429 GCA_019669825.1 Calycina marina
TTAGAAGTAGCTAGAGCTGACCATGCGGCCCTTGCGGCCCATGGCGTCATATAGTCCATTGGGCTCCCCCAGGGCAGCGGTCACGTGCTGCTGTCGGTCTGACGTTAAATAAATACACACACACACACACACAGACCAAGTTATTTGGTTGTCGTGAAACGATTTAAATGGCGAGTTAGCTTCGAAGACTTGGTTGATGTATAAAGCTGCTAAGCATAACCTTGAGTCCCAGATCTACCTCGAACCTTCCATCATGATCTGGGTCCATGTACCACGAATGTAATTTGTCCATAGGGAGTTCTATGGCTATAGGCCTATACGACGTCAGCTCACTCACCCTCTGATGGGGGACCCATCGTGATTTACTGTGCATTGTTTACTTCAAAGCAAATTTGTACCTCGCATCGGTGCAGTAGGCATGTGATCCCAACGTTATCATTCCAACTCCTGGGAACCGAGACGACGAGTTGTAGTTGTATAGCAGTAATGGGTAATAACCTATGCAAGACTGAATAGGATGTAAAATGCTTTCGAGGAGTGAGTACGCGATCTACGCAAGATGCGGTCCGGAACGTCGATTCTAGGGAACTATGGGAGTCCAGAATGAGATTCCAATGGCCTCATTTCTTTTCTGTAATGAAAATTTGATATATAGACTTTGTACCACTAATCAAAACCAGTGTTTGTCTTTCATGACACAGGTTTCTCCAGTTGGTATTAGTTTTCACGATGCGCCGTTCGCAAATCATAATATCGGATCACATTTTCTGCTCAAAGTGCAACGTGATTGAAAATTTATATTCTGTTTGTGAGAGGCTAGACCTCTATAACGGAAAGGTAAGGGTTTGGTATCAAACTACAAGAATCGCAGAAGGAGGAAGCACAAGTATCGACTCTTACTCCTTATATAGGCAGAAGAAGAGTCTTAAAATCTTTTAGACGTGGCAAAGAAACAAGGAGTAAAACATAGAACTTTCTCGAAGCGAGGGTATATGATTAACTAACCCGAGTCCTAAAATGGATTCTAACCCTCTCACTGCTGCCTTGCTCAATCACGTTTCTATCAGGCCATTGTTATCCAACTACCATACTATATCCCGACAACTACAGGCTCTCGCTGCAATATGAAGACCGTAGATCAAGTTTCTCAGTCATATCTGATAACTCATCACCCGTCTCCTCCTATTTCAACAGCTTCTGAAGAGTCTTAAGACGTTCTGTGACCTCTGGTAGCACTCTCATTACTCTACCGGCCCATTCAGCCTTTCCTTCACCAGCGCTGCCAATGCCGCAAACTTAGGCTCATACTCTTTCGCTTTATTTTCACGAGAAGTAAATTGCAGCTGTCAGATACAGAAGGTCTCTCGGGTAAGAATGTGAGTTTCCTCCATTTGCGGCGCTCGTGGGCGGAAACAATATGGTATGGTCTCTGGAGTTCATGTATTTGAAAATCTCCTCGCCCCTGCCAGAGAGCGTTATCATCTTGAAATTGTCGGAGCAGTCTAGCTTAAAGGGCCTTGAAGAACATCAGACCTGGTGGTCTGGGTGCGGCGGGCGAAGAATTTGAGGACTGGAAGGACAGTTCGATAATCGGGTTGGGAACCGATGAAGACACAGGTTGAATTGATAATTTGTAACTATTGATTTGCTAAGCCGCTTGCCAAACGGATGTTGCGTAATCTCTGGAGCTTTCTGGTGCTGGGGCTTTGGTTGCAAATATCGAGAATGTTTAAAGGCTCAGAAATAAAACCGATATATTTTATCAGGTTTTCAGTCCATTCCAGAATGTACTGGCATCATGTGACAAGATTTGTCATTTGGTAACCACCAAAAGCTTCCGATGCCAGCTGCCGCTATCCCCGTCGAGTTCGAAGTGATGTGGTACGTGATAAGGTACTCAACTCATCCATTTCCAATCTGGAATACTCTTTGACTGAACGGGCTCCCATCGTCGGAGCCATTACTTCAGATTTCCAGCTTTTTGAGTGATTATAGGGTGATACTCTTCCCAGCTGCCAATTACATAGCTGAACGCCATGAACACCACTAAGCGAAAGTACCCTCTACCTAGAGGCCGCACTATACCACTCTGATCTGGAGCCGGAGGAATACGTACTACGAGTTGAAGCCATGATGAAAGAGGTGGAACATGAGCTTGATCTGAAGAATGATTATCGAGAATACCTTAGGTTGAAGCATTTATCAAGGCGGCACATGGGTTGATGAGGGTAGAATATCTAACCACGCCAGCCCAGTTGGAGACCCTGGTAGATAAACCGGCTTTGGAGGACGACCTCTGATCTTTCGCTTCTGTCAAAGTCATACATGGTTGTATTCTGGGATGTCTCATTGGGCGCAGAAAGCTCAAAATCCCTCGGGAAGCAATGCGTAAGCCGCTTTTATCTTCTGGCTCCACGATGGCCGATGCTAAGTCTGATACTGATCATAAGTAGCGAACAGAGCAGCGACAGTGGCCGTGGCAGAGATGGCCAATAAAAATGAGCAGCCAAGTGTCGCTCTTGACATTCATGGAGAACTTGGAGGATAGATAGGCCGATGACATTTTGATAGATCATTGCTCCTGATAGGCGCATGCCCTTGATGCTCAACGAACAAAACTTCTCCAGACGCACTTCTCTCAGCGTGATTGTTCTTGAGACGAGCATCTGCACTCACACACTTCTCACACACTCTCACCCAATAGCACAATCCATCACGACCCCCTCGGCTTCTCCGCCCAATTCTTCTGCCTCAGAAGATGAATTGGCTCCGCCTTCAACCCCACAATCCCCAGCCCCTCAATCCGTCCGATAGCGTACTTCCCCAGCAGCTTCTCGCGTCGCCAAGCATACACGCTGACATCGGCATCATTAGTCGTGCCTTCATTAACCTTCGCACGCAGGATATCCGCTGGTGGGATTTCTACTCTATACAGTTTTTTCGCATCCTCTCCTTCTCCTTCTCTTTCTTCAACTGCCTCATTCGACGACTCGACTGCATCACGGCTCGACGTCTCACCTGACACCTCGACGAGATTCTTAGAAGTAATCAGATTAGGCACGAAGATCTCGCCCGTGCCCTCGAATCTATACGTGATTTGCAGGTGGGTGGCGGGGTAGAGTGGGTCGGTGGGACGGGCGGCGGACAGGGCGATGATGAAGAGGAGGGGCGAGGTCGCGGCTGCGACGGAGCGCGAGGAGAGCATGGGGGATTTGAAGTCGGAGGTGGCGGCTTGGATATCGGAGGGTTGGGGCGGCAGCGTAGGTGGGGTGTAGGAGTGGACGGCGAGGCTGAATTTCGACATTTTGCTACTTGATGTGATGGTAGACGGATGCCTGTTTGATAGGGAGTGTTGATTTGTTTGGTGGTTTGGATCAGGAGATGCATCTATAGACATCGTAACCGCCAGGAGGTCAGAATTTTGTTAAGCTTGACCGTGTCGGCGTTAAAGAATTTAACTGGTTGATATCTCCCACTACAGCTTCATGCACTTAAGAGAGAACCTCTTAGCCAATCATATCATTGCATTAAGCTGGCTCAGAGAACACCAAATTCATCTTATTCTTGCTCTAACATGTCACTTCTCAAAACATTGCCACTACCAGTACAGAGGGGTCTCACACTCTGAACAACTAAATACACTCTCATGTCTGCTACGAGTCCTCCCGTTAGCTGAAGCCAGCTCACCAAGCGGCCGCCTCTTGGGTGGCCCCTTGACAGAAATGACACTCCTTTGGCCTTGATTTCTTCACAGGTTGAGGACTCGAGAATTTTTCTGTTCTTCTCCATCTCTACAACCCCTTTTTCTAAGGGAAGTGGTTGGAATTGGATGCAGAGGAGTGATCTTGGCAGCCTTCTGTGTAGTGTTCAAAAGCCCTTCAACAATACTTTCTCTCATAGTTGTTAGTTGCTTGAACTATCTCATCTATCATCTCGGCACTATATTATAGGTCAAATAGAGAGTATGGATCCAAGGGAATGACGCCATCAGGGGGGTGAATATGAGTTGGGCAGTCTTCCACTTCTAAGGGGATGAATTGAGCCCTGGCCTTCAGAATTGCAGGCTCATTTGGTCGTAAGGTCCCTAAATCTGTAGGGTTAGGTGCTGTGTCTCCTGGCATTGAGTTGACGATGATCTGGGTGTGTTTAGTGGCTATTTTGATGTTTGTTTACACATTTTGTAAGGGGTTTGTTTTGGTATTCCTGCACAAACCCAGAAAAGAGGGTCAATGAATCCCTGGTTGCACACAGGCTTACGGAATAAGCAGCATAAGTCAGGTGAATCTCATTATCACGTGGTCACCATGGCCACAGATAGTGAATTTAATGGGCTTCCAATTTGAAGTGAGCTTGACTTTGACCGAGGAGCTTTGAAGCATGCAATATTGCCTTGCGAATTCCAGACATCTTCCTTGCTTCTCCCATGCATATGCCTAACACAGCCAAGTCATCTCCATCCCATCTCCATCTGCGTTCAACACCAAGAAACAGGGTAAATCCAGAACTAAAATAAACAACATCCCAAAAAGTTGACATGCTGTCTCCAAGCCCATTGTCTCCTCCGACATTCCCCTAACCCCAGATCTTGGCCCCTTCCATCTCCACAAACACGTGAAGATAGCTTTCACACGCGTTGTGACGTTTTCTGGTAAGAGTTTCCCCACCTGCTATTCGACTGAGTCGCCGAATGACATTTTGCTAATGCATTCTCTATACATACCATTGGGTACTATTGGATGAAGATAGAGATGCATATATTGGGAAGGAGGATGAAGGATCACGATAATGAGATATGAGGAATATACCCGAGGATAATAGCTGGAGTGGTCCAGTAACCCCGCTAAGTGGGCTAGATCTTTGGGTTGTATTGTATAGCAACTCATCCCTCGACTCATCACTAGGTAGGCTCGTGGAAGTAGTGAGTGAAGTGAAGTGAAGTAGAACATTTGTGTAGCTGTAGGTGTTACTATGCTCTATGTTTACTCACTTGCTTGAGACGCTTCTCTCTTTGTTGACTTTGTTCCCTTATTTATGTCATATATTCAATCCAATTTGCCAGGAAACCATGTTCTAATGCGGAATGTGACTATGGCCATACTGCTGTATCTACACAGCCTCTTTTCTTCGCATGTCTCGTCTCGTATCTGCCCCTCAACCGTGATCAAACCACCACGTATTCCAACACATCTCCATGTCTGTGTGCTAGCGTGTTCTTGACAATATCACCTGCAAACGATAATTCCACGGAAGACCTCGTGATCACCACGGACAAACGCGGACAGTCTTCCGTTGCTGTTTCCATCGTTCGGGTGCCTACGATGTACCTGACGAATAAGCGGCCGGTATTCCATTTACTTTCCAGCTTCACTCCCCACTTCCATCCACTTCGAACTCACGATCCTCGGACTAGATCAAATTCTCTACTAAGCCTTAACCGAATCATGCCCAGCCCAATTACCATAAATCAGACCGGTCACCCGGATCCGGTTCAAAGAACGTCTTCTCCTTATCCTGATCCTAGACAGCTTGGTCCTAAGTCGCAACAACTCGCAACAGGAACCTCCAACTATCATTCAACTAGCCTTCGCAAGAGTATATACCGCCTGCCTGGAGTGCCAGGGACCATGCTGACATGTGCCAGTGCCTTCCAATAACCCCAGTGTCAATCGTACTGGTAAGTTGATCTGCTGTCTCTGTTGACGGATCCCAAGCTAATGTATCCCAGGTCTTCACCCAGGAGGAGTCGTACCCCTTACGGATCACACAGAACTCGAGAACGAGCTCCACGAGAACGCACATATTGATTATGATCGTGTAGCCATCGTAAGTACACTGGCACATAATTTGGAGTTGAGCACAACTGACGGACTTCTGCCAGATCCCCAATCCTTCAGTCGCAGCTCTCTATGAAGATGCTTTGGTCTACGAGACCGGATCTGCCATCACATCGAGTGGTGCCCTCACTGCATATTCTGGAGCAAAGACTGGACGATCGCCGCTGGACAAGAGAATTGTCAAGGAGCCAAGTTCGGAAAACGAGATCTGGGTATGCATTGTTGGGCTATGGCTATGATACAGAGCTTTGCTAACTATCTTCCAGTGGGGTCCTGTCAACAAGCCCATGACACCTGATGTGAGTCGTTATAGCATTCCCTTCGTCCTCATACAGCCTGCCTCATCTGCTCTCCGAATTCCATACAACACGGGCAAAGTTTGCAATAATCTCGACCAGCGTCGATATTGGCTTCACCTCACATGGTCGAAAAATCCAATATCCAAGTTTGCTGGTGGTACCTGTTTGGTCTTCAGCCAAGATGCCAGTGGCTATGCTGTAGACCTTCTACATCAGATGGAATATCTCCTTTGCTGTCTCTTCCCCCACGGTTGCTTTCCAGAACTTCATCTTCTGCACCCGTGTCTGTTAGCGGGGTTCATGCACGACTGAGCGCAATGACATGGATCGCCAAGACAAAGACAAAGACAAAGACCCGCTTTACCTCGGCTCTCCGCAATACTCCAGACTCGGCAATAGACCACGTGCTCAATCTGAATTTACCAATAATATTGATGCATTACTAATATTGTAATCTTCTTAGGTCTGGAGAATCAACCGTGAACGTGCTATCGACTACCTGAACACCAGGAATCGTATCTACGTCGTCGACGGTTTCGCAGGATGGGATGAGAAATACCGCATCAAGGTCCGAGTCGTTTGTGCTCGTGCCTATCATGCTCTCTTCATGCGCAACATGCTCATCCGGCCTGATCCAAAGGATCTCGAGCACTTCCACCCTGATTATACCATCTACAATGCAGGTTCTTTCCCAGCAAACAGATATACCGAGGGTATGACTTCAGGAACTTCAGTCGCCATCAACTTTGCCGACAAGGAGATGGTTATCCTTGGTACCGAGTACGCCGGAGAGATGAAGAAAGGTGTTTTCACTGTTTTGTTCTACGAGATGCCAGTCAAGCACAACGTTTTGACTCTTCACTCGTCTGCCAACGAGGGTAAGGATGGTGATGTTACCGTCTTCTTCGGTCTTTCGGGAACTGGAAAGACAACGTTGTCTGCTGATCCTAACCGTGCCTTGATTGGTGACGATGAGCACTGCTGGAGTGATCGTGGTGTCTTCAACATCGAAGGTGGTTGTTACGCCAAGTGTATTGGTCTATCCGGAGAGAAGGAACCAGATATTTTCAACGCTATCAAGTTTGGTTCGGTTCTTGAGAATGTCGTCTTTGACCAAAACAACAGACAAGTCAATTACGATGATTCTACTCTTACCGAGAATACCCGTTGCGCTTACCCCATTGAGTACATTCCCAACGCCAAGATCCCATGTCTGTCAACAAACCACCCAAGCAACATTATCCTGCTCACTTGTGATGCTCGTGGTGTTCTCCCACCTATTTCCAAGCTCAACTCGGCACAGACTATGTTTCACTTCATCTCCGGTTACACCTCCAAGATGGCCGGTACGGAAGACGGTGTCACCGAGCCACAAGCTACTTTCTCGTCTTGCTTCGCTCAACCATTCTTGGCTCTTCACCCAATGAGATATGCCAAGATGTTGGCGGAGAAGATTGAGGCTCACAGTGCCAATGCATGGTTATTGAACACTGGATGGGTTGGAGCTGGTGCTACCAGCGGTGGAAAGCGTTGCCCGTAAGTACATTTCATCCCGTGGTATTTGCTCTGCTAACAATACTAGACTGAAATACACTCGTGCTATCCTCGATGCCATCCACTCTGGAGAGCTGTCCAAGGTCGAGTTCGAGACTTACGAGACCTTCAATCTCGCCGTCCCTAAGTCATGCCCAGGTGTGCCATCTGAGCTTCTCAACCCACGGAACGCATGGAGCCAAGGCCACGACAGCTTCAAGGCCGAGGTCACTAAGCTTGGAGGACTCTTCCTTGAGAACTTCAAGAAGTACCAAAGCGAGGCTACCGAGGATGTCATCAAGGCTGGCCCAGTTGTTTGAGAGGTTTGACAGATTTGTCGCGTTTTCATATCTCACCAGGGGCAATATACAAAGCATGGCGTTCGAGTTCTAATCACTGTACTATGCTCTGTATATAGTAGTAGTAAATCAGGGCATTACGAATGCAAAAGCAATTAACTAAAGATACTTACCAGAAGATTGTCTTACTCTGATCTGATCTGATATTGAACGTGATATTGTGAGAAGCTAATCCCAAGTGAGAGATCTGATGACCAGATGTCTCAGATAGTCGTGCCTAATTGCCCTGCCTGCTTCTAGCTAGGTATCCAGCTGCATAAGAGGCAGATGGAAGTTTTATTATCTGATTCACAAAATCGTCTGTAAACACACTCATCACTAAATTCACCTTTGACGACTCCAAGATGAGTCTCGTCTTTGATCCAACAATTGTGGGTTCTGATTTGATGGTTGCTTGTCTTTGGCCAGCGCATCCACTCCTTTCCGCAAGCGTGACGATGCGCCGAACCTCCAAACATCCACTACATAACCAAACGCCATACCAAAAAGCAATTTTACACCACATGCAACCACAACCAAAGAGAAACAACGCATTGGGACACCAGAATACAAAATGCCAACTTCGGACGCCCAGCGCCCGTCTCTTCAGCCTCGTCATTCAGCTTCCTCCATTCATGGCCGTAAGTTGTACCTGTAGATCCCTTTCAACAGCACGTATGCGCTTCTAGCTGCATACACAATCGCAATAGCTTTAAGAATGTTTTTACTTTTAAAGCTAGCTATCGTGCTGCAACGTGGCGCATAAGTCTCCGATGTCTTCAATTGCTGACCGCATATCCTCAACTTAGAAACAAACTCCCCATCCACAAGTCCCGCTACCCATACCGCGAAGAAGACCAAGCATGTTGTAGGACATGGCGGCGGACGCATACATTCGCATACCCGAGTCTCATCGTCCAAGGGTCTCACAAAGCTCGCGAAGGGCCATGCAGGTGACGCCTCACACACCGAGCTAAAGAAAGGCGGCAACTCCTCCACAAATCTCAAGAAGAACTTGTCGCATGTCAGTTTGAAGCGCAATCGCTCGGTGGCAGACGTTAGAAAGAAGAGTAAAGGGGCGAAGGGGAGTGTCAAGTTTGATATTGGCGATACAGAGACAGGGGAGGAGTGGGAAGAAGCAAGTTCGACTGCGTCACCCGTCCTATCAAGATCGGCGAGCAGGAACGCCAGTACAGGCCATCCCACGTCTACGAGATCGAGCGCCAACGTTTCGCAATCGAGCTCACGACCACAATCTCCTAAAGCTTCATCACAAACCGGTGCGCCGGATGGACCGAGTGAGACGTTTGTTGCGCGCAGCCACACCGATGCTAGGAATCCAACTGAACGACTACTCAAACGAACACCGTCCCATCATACCACCGCTATGTCTACCACTACCGCAACACCCGTCATACACCCCATTCCTACCGATGACGATCTCTCCAAAACACACACTCCAGACCATGGCTTATCTGGTAGCGGTGAACTCATCTCACGCTTCGTGACCGGCTCAGGAACACCCAGAGAACTTTTCCTCCCACGCAATGGCTCTCTCGACGGTCCTGCGGAAGCCAGCGCCGACGCAATACAGCGTGCAAAATCAATGGGTAACCTCTCTCGTCAGGATGAAGAAAGTGATTCTGCACTCACGCCTCACTCTCGCAAGAACAGTACAAGCCATAGCTACAATCCTGGGCAGGGCAGTCGTACGCAGCAGAAACTCTGGTTACAACGCGCCAGTTCGAATATTGAGCCCGGTCAATTAGTACCGGCGAGCGCAGCGTTGAATGGATTGGGGTTACATGGGACTGTGTATCCTCTTGCGAATTCGACCGTGAGTTTGTCGGGTGATAAGATGGATCCAATTATTAAGCTACACTTGGAGCGTACGGGGATGGAATATCTGGTTGTGCGACGCCATCAGGATCCAGTGGGTAAAGCTTTGAAGCGTCTCGAGAGCTTGCCAGGTATGAAAGATTTTAGGTTCCCAAGCTCTGGAAGTCCATGGAAGAAGGCCGGTGATGGTGGCTTGAGCCAGAGTTTGAAGGAGAGGAGAGGTGCGAAGAGTGCGAGGAGCAGTTTTGATGGGGAGGATGGTGGACGTCCGGTTGGTGTTGATGAGGATGGTGCTAGAGCGGCGTTGAGGGCTTTGTGGGAGAAGAGCTTCGATTTGAGTGGGAGTGCTGATTGAGATTGCCTCTTAATCACTTAGTCACTCACACGACTGCTTGCAAGCATCTTGCTCGACATAAGAACTCGATGATGGATATCGTCACAGGTTTGAGTGACACGACTATATGGCTTTTGTCAAATTATAACATTCTCATGGCGTTTGGTCTACGATATGATCCTCACTTCAAAAGAGTCTTGGGATGGATGAGCCGACAGGCTGGCAGTAGTATGGCGTTTTGGAGTATGGAAAATGTCTGGATTTTAGTCTGAATGGATGCCACGGCCGTTTTTAGACGGACTTGATGACTATGGTTGTGATGCGTTGTGATGCGCTGTAGCCAATTCATTTCAATGATAGGATTTTGGCAAACCGGCGAGGTAGACCTTTGTAATATCTTTGTCGTGCTTTCAACTCGTGAATACCACTGGCTAGTGCCTCTTCTCAACCCGAGCGCTTCAAGTTCGTATTCTGAATGTTTAAGTTTTAATTTTCAATTTGGGCATGGCATTAGTGGAAGTTGGCAGTAATGACTCTACTATTGAGCACATACCATAGCTTAGGGTGGTCACCATGGAGCTAACATCTTGATTCTCTCGTGAGTTGACAACCTCCTCTGTCGCTGCAATCTAGGATACAGCCTTGCCTCTGCTTCTTTTCTTACAAACCAGAGCAAATCACAATCGCACAATCTGTTACCATTGAACGTCATCACCGCAATCAGCATCTGGTATTGCATGACATACCGATTCCTGTTCACTCTATTTATCACCATTGCGCATACATCGCAACGACTGTCTTCAACGAAGTCCTCATAGATCACACATCGCACGTCTCCAAAACCTTCCATCGAACCAGCATCACCACCAGCCGCAACAATGGCAGAACAACAGCTCAGCCCACGACGCCTCGAGGAAACCCCCGCCTGGCGAATGGCCGTCGCGTGCCTCTCCGTTGTCATCTTCCTGTGCCTCGTCTATCTTGCCGCGCACGCTTTTCTCTGGGCAGTCGAGGCCCATCTGCGGTTCCAGGAGTGGAGGGAGGGGGCACGGGAACGTGCGGAGAACGAGCGCGAGGAGGAGGAAATGGATAGGCTTCTTAGTAATGCGGGGGCGATGGGCACGGGCGATGGCCATGGCCCTGGAGAGGGTGATAATAGTGAGGTGGTGTTCTGGGGACAGGTGGACTGGGATGCGCAAGATTGAGTCGGTGATGGGAAATTGGGTGAACTGGGTGAACTGACTGGAGATTGGATCAGGAGTAGCAGGAAATTTATACTTGGGGAGAGAAAGGGTGTTGGGTACGCATATGTGAATGCAGCAATTCCTATTGTGATGGATATCCAGTTACCTTCAGATGATCCAGGAGCTGGTAAACATGCAATGAGAATGATCTTTGTGCTGGACTGGACCTTCAATTGCTGGCGAGACTGTACGATCGGTAGGTGAAGTGAAGTCGGCACTTAATAACTATCCATGTGACCTGCAAGACGATTCACTCGAAGTGGTCAACCAGATTATAGCGCTTGATTTTGTTTACTAATTTCACAAACTATCACACATTGACCACCGACCACGAGCTTTCAACACGTCCACCGCGATTTCGGATTCGGAGCCATCTACATTGCGCATTGTAACAGCTCAACGCAGCGAGCATCAACCACCAAAACCACGAGCTTCAACAACGTCTAACGGCGATCTTAGATCGAAGGTGAAGCCCATCTCTACGCTACTCACTCGCGCACTGTCTAACAGCACGACGCAACGAGTCCCATCACACTGCGATCTCCACATCTTATTCAATCCACCAAGTACCGCGAGCTTTGACAAAATCTAACCGCCATCTTGGGTCAAGGTCATCCCGACACTGTGCACTCGCACCGTACAGCCGCAAGACACAAGATCTACATCACCTTTCACGTACTCCAACAAATACCGCATCTTCCAGCTTTCAACTCACGAGCACCTCCACAACACACAAGTACAAAACACACCCACATCCTTTCTTCCCATTACATATTAATACCACGCACACCACCAGTTTTCGAACATAATACAACCCCTACTCACTGCCATGGGCGCAAAAATTCCACCCCCTTACTACGATTTACCGACCGCGATTCTGCTGCTCATCGCCGCAATGATGTGCCTATTCGTCGTTTCCACGGTGGGTGTGGCGGGCATTGAGGTCGTGGCTGCCTGGTATCGGTGGCGCTTATATCGTAGGGGATTGGGGGCTGGAGACTTAGGGGAGAGCTGGTCAGAGGGGGATGATGATGAGAATGAGAATGGGGGTAACTCGCTGCGCTCTGGAGGAAGGGTTGAAGGGGGGGCACGGGGAACTAGGAGTGCTGGAGAGAGCCGGGAGTTTAGTGAGAGCAGCATGTTGATTGAGAGTGGTGATGAGGATGAGGAGAACTATATGTATGTTTAACAACACAGCAATGTGTTGGAAGGGGAGATGGTGGAATGCTGAGATACTAGATGGGCTGGATGAGCGCTACTTTGTACGCAGACATGGTAGGAGTCTGGGCATATGTAAATCAAAAACACGATTCGACCGCCATGAAACACCGCTTATTCATTTGTGAGATGTGAGATGTGAGATGTGAATGGTGTGCGCCATTGAGCTTGGGCAGAAGTGAGTATATTGTTGAACGACGGGAGTTGTGCACTGACTTCTGCGACTCGCGTTCACTTCAATGTTGTCTTGAGTAAAGATGCATCAGCCACGTGTGCCTATTTATACCGAAAGGATAGCGCCCACGCGATCACCATGCCCCATACTCCACCGAGGAGACAACGTCCTGGTCATGACTAGTGATAACCCTCGCCACCAAGATTCCCTTCAGAAATTGGATCACAAGCAGAATTCCTGGCTTGGTGAATTCCCGTGTGTTCCTGTTAAGTAATTCAATTCAATCCAAGGCTTCACAAGGAGATGCTGCAACGAGCAGTCAATGTGAACTACAATAGATTGATCAGCGCGAACAACTCTCCATACTTTATTTCATAATTGCTGTCCATCTTACTAATTGGTGACACTTCTCTGATCAAATCAAGCTTCTGTCTCATTTTCAACTTTTGTTAGATTTGCCCCTTTAATTGTCAGCCAAGCGAGAATAGCCAAAAGGCCCCTATCACCACCACAACACAGACATATGCTGTCGAAGCCCCTCCCAAACTGGTTCCGTCCACTCTCAGTATCCGGTCCCCCGCGCCCCGCCTTGATCTTTCGCTATAACGAGGGGATTATCGAGATCGAGTACGCTCAACCAGAAGACCTCTTGGAGGTTTTGAAGGACTACGCGAAGCCATACGGTTACTTCCCGCCTGGCTACGAGGTATTCATAAAGAGAGAAGAATGCCAACCATGCAGGGTATTGTCACCAACTATGCTTATGGCTCACAAAGAACGAAGTTTGTGCTCGAATCGTACGAGGCCGCGGTTGGAGAGATAAAGAATGATCACCAGGAAAACAAGGAGATTGTCGAGAAAGAGATAACATCAGAAAACAAGATGAACTCATTTTCTGCCCATCGAAGAACTGCCGGTAAATCGATGGCCAACAATTTCGTCCGGAACCGCCGCAAAACAAAGGGACATCGCAAACAGCCCAAACAGCCCCCGATGGATGCCGACAGAGACACAGACGTGGGATGGGACGTCAAGTCGGAGATTTCCACCCTCCCAAGACTCTCACTGCATCTCTCCAGCCCAAACTCTTCTCCAAACATACAAAGCGGTGGAAGAAGGCTTCCAAGAAGCAACGATCCCAAAAAGAACCCGTCGAAATCCTCGTATTACAACTCCGTCACGACGACCAATACCGAAGAGAGCACCAAGGTTCGCCGCCTTCTCTACCGCAAGAAAGCCTTGGACCCCACTGAGCAGTCAATCAGGTCTGCGGCTCAGACCTGCAGGTTGCTAGAGGCTGAAGTCTCCGCCCCCGAGGGTAGGATGTTTACTGTATTTCTCTAACCCAAATTCCTCCTCAGGCGTAGTGTCGTTAAAGAAAACTGTCAAAAAGCTGGGAGAGCGTAGGAAAAGCACCTTTGATGATCTGAGGGCGGATTGAGGGGATAGTGGCTATGTTTATCCGTATAAATCATAGCTGGCACCCCCTTAAGCTTTATTCAAGTTCAAGGAGGGACCTTAGATCAAAACAGAGAGAATAGTTCGGGAAAAGAGGTGAGATCTGGATCTATGGCTGTGTTTTACCTTGCTGCTAACCTTAGAGATTGTAATACGCCTGTCACGGAAGCTGGGAGTCTCTTGAAAGATACCAAAAGCAAATACACACTTGATATAGCATATCTATAAAATGGCTACTGCGCTAGTGGCCGTGGGACTCACTTGTCCCAGTTAAATGAATGCCCTTCATTTTATTATGAAACATGACTTCTTTGTATCTTGCGTCAACGTACTGTGATATCTGCCCTGGCACCATCTGTGTAGAACACCCTCACTACTTTCCACACACAATCCTACTTTCCGTTGTTTCAGCTGCATTTCCAACTTATCTTCAACGTAATCAGAGCATCTCTTTGTAGAATCTGTGCTTCTATCTATGTCAAATGCGTAACCAAGTCATCAAAATGACAAGATCAAGAGCTTACCCTCAACGCTTATCAATTGCAAACTGCGTGCCTGTCCACCAACTCACTCACCTCTGCCGTCGGCTCTCACTTGTGTCGAATCCGTTCCTCAAGTCTGGAATAGCGTTTTGAATGTGCGACTTCAGAATTTGCACCCCGATGTCCTTTTATTCACTTTAAACTTTTGCAGATTAGGGGCTGGTCCTCATGCAGCGTTGGGAGACATTGTCAGTGCGTGGAGGGAGAATTTATCTTCATATGCCTATGCTACTATATAAAGATAGCGGAGAATACAATCAGCCTGCACTCAAAGAAGCCTAAGATTTCCGTTGTTTCGAGCGTGATCCTGAGCAGCACTATATGCTTCCTGGAGATCTGAATGCTGAGCAGTACCGAGTTTATTACTCTATCACCATCGTTTGCTACTTTGTCAGAAGAGTCCATCGGGATTCCCACCAGAACATTATACTATACTGCTAAGACACGTCGCGCTGGATCCATCGCGAGCGATGAAGAAAGGATCTCTACTTCCCATTTTGCAAATTTGAGATCAGTTAGATGCGTCAAAGATAATGTTGCCACCGGAGGAGATGTTGTTGTCATCTACCCCGTTGCCACTTCGTGCCTTCAATCTCAGCTTTCGACTAGGTCTGGATCATTCGGCACCTCTGAGGGCTCACAAAAACACAGAGCAAGCAAGTAAGACACAGAGTACGTGTGCCAAGTCTAGTATAAAAGAGCGTCCCCTAGAAAGTGTTAACGCGACAAGTTACTTTACCCGTTAGGATGCTCAAGGCGAGGCAATTCTATAAGATGGTGTGGCAAGTAGGAGACCATTGTGACAAACATCGGTTGTAGCTATATAATCCACATCGGAAAGCTGTGCTATAAAATGTCATCAAGCAGATCTACTATTAATTTGGCGAAATACCCGTGCACTCCGGATCTTATAGAAAAAGTGGGTTAGTGATAGATCTGTTCCGATTTTTTGCATTTTGTTTCTATCCTTGTGTAAGTTGCTATGAAGTGGTGTTAGCAAGAGCCACTTCGTACAACAAAGTAGAGATCACAGAATTACAGAATCACAGAACCACGGAACACATCAACACATGAGAAACAATTATTCTATCGAGATCTGGGTATGCATTTCGCAAATCTTATGCTGCCTTTATGTTACAACGCGTGTATGTCAATGTACCATACCCTTTTGCACCCCGAGATGACAAGAAAAGGTATAAAAAGAAACCGTTAACGCAATTTTAAAAGCACGATCGTATCGCTCTATTATGCCCCATCCAAAACAACATCTACAACTCATCGTGTCCGGATGGCTCATCGTCTCCACCCTCGGGTCCGTCGCTGTAAAGTTTGCTGGTGATTGGGTAGGCGACGTTGGACAGCTTCTCCTTCTGCTCCTCGAAATCCTCGGCGAGAGCACTTCCACCGTTCTCGTCAAGCCATTCAGTGGCTTCCTTGATGGCGTCCATGAGCTGTCGTTAAATTAGTTTTCTGTTCCGCTATATGCAGGAGCCGGAAGGGTGGGGGTGCCTACAGTCTCCTTGTCATCATCATCAATCTTGCCCCCAAGACCCTCCTCATCGTTGACTTGGTTCTTGAGCGAGAAAGCGTAGTTCTCGAGTCCATTACGGGCCTCAATACGCTCCTTGGTAGCCTTGTCCTCATCGGCGTATTGCTCAGCTTCTTGAACCATACGATCGATTTCCTCTTGTGTGAGACGTCCCTTATCGTTAGTGATAGTGATGGACTCAGACTTTCCGGTGCCCTTGTCGCTGGCGGAAACCTTGAGAATTCCATTGGCGTCAAGCTCAAAAGATACCTCAATTTGGGGGACACCTCTTGGCGCAGCTGGGATACCAGTAAGCTCAAATTTACCGAGGTTGTTGTTACTGACAAAATTTAGCAAGGCCCTGATGAATGCAGCTGCTTTGATCTACTTACTCCTTGGTCATGGTACGCTCTCCCTCAAAAACTTGGATGAGAACAACTGGTTGATTATCGGCAGCAGTGGAGAAGATCTGGGATTTGCGAGTAGGAATGACGGTGTTTCTTGGGATGAGCTTGGTCATGACACCTCCGGTGGTCTCAATACCAAGAGTCAGTGGGTTGACGTCCATAAGAACGAGCTCTTCAGTTCCCTCCTCACCAGACAAGACACCACCTTGAACAGCGGCACCGAAAGCGACAGCCTCATCAGGGTTGATACCTTTGGAAGCCTTCTTACCTCCAAAGTACTCCTCGAGAAGCTCGACAACCTTTGGAATACGGGTAGAACCACCAACCAGGACAATATCATCAACCTCGTTCTTCTTGACCTTGGCGTCCTTAAGAACTTGTTCCACAGGCTTAAGGGTCTTCCTGAAAAGATCCATGTTCAGCTCCTCGAACTTAGCGCGGGTGAGAGTCTCGGAGAAATCCTCGCCATTGAAGAAAGCCTCGATTTCAATCTTGGTGGTCTTCTGGGAGGACAAAGTACGCTTGGCCTTCTCAGCCTCACGCTTCAGTTTACCCATGGTCTTCAGGTCCTTGGTGATGTCGACATCGTGCTGCTTGTTGTACTTCTTGGCGAAATAGTTGATGACTCTCTGATCGAAATCCTCACCTCCCAAGTGAGTGTCACCGGCGGTGGAAAGAACCTCGAAGACACCACGGTCGATAGAGAGAAGGGACACATCAAAGGTTCCTCCTCCGAGATCGTAGACAATGATTTGACGTTCTCCATCAGTCTTGTCAAGTCCGTAGGCAATAGCGGCAGCAGTTGGCTCGTTGACAATTCGGAGAACGGTTAAACCAGCGATAGCACCGGCGTCCTTAGTCGCTTGTCTCTGGTTATCGTTGAAGTAGGCTGGAACGGTGACAACGGCGTGGGTGACCTTCTTTCCCAAGTATGATTCGGCGGTCTCCTTCATCTTGATCAAGATGGTGGCAGAAACTTCCTCTGGGGTGAAGGTCTTTGGGGAACCATTGACCTGCACACGAACGGAAGGCTTGCCATCTTTCTGGACGACATCGAATGGGAAGTGCTTCATGTCACCTTGAACATCCTTGTCTGAAAATTTGCGACCGATCATACGCCTGCGGGAGGGTTAGTCGGGAGCTCCAGGCTGCGAGAAAGAGGTGAGGTGAAGACTTACTTGACATCATATACGGTATTCTTTGGGTTTGCGGCAGCCTGGTTCTTTGCTGCGTCTCCGACTAATCTCTCATCATCGGTGTAGGCCACGTATGAAGGTGTTATTCTGTTTCCCTGGTCGTTTACGAGGATTTCGACTTTGCCCTTTTGCATCACACCCACACAAGAATAGGTGGTTCCGAGATCAATACCAATAACTGGCACATAATTAGCTTATATTTATCTTGCCTGGCAGATGTTCAAAAGAATACATACCAACACCATAGTTTTCCTGAAGAGGTTCTTCAACTTCCGAGTCTTGTGCGGCTACAGTTTGGAGGAAAGCAAGGGGTGCGAACAGGAGAGTAAGGTAGAATAGGCATGATATGCCTGTGAAGAACGAACTTCTGTTTCCTCGTGCCATCTTGACGTTGTGTATCAAAGTGACAAAGAGTTGTGTGAGTTTTAGTGAAAAGAAAAAATGTGTGTTCGGGAGGAGATGGTCAACCCTAAATATAAAGTACAAGAAGCCACGGTTTCTCAATGGAGATCTGGCAAGTGCCAAGGTCGGACCACTTTAAACACTGAGTGGTTGTCCACCAATCCCGGCATCCCCAGGCTTTTATACACTATACGTGTTCTTTAGCTAATCCTTGCTTTGACAATAGTAAAGTAAAGTAATAGGTTACAAAAGGTGCTACTTCTCATCGCACAGGGGTTTTAAAACACCAAAACAACAGAACGCAAAGTCGAATTGTATTTATCTTAACGTGACTTTACACTGAGCCCTGGGTGACACCGAGCCGTGGATTTTTTCTTGGCTTCTACCCTACCAGAAATGGAAATCCAATTACAAGAAGTAAGTATTATACTTGCTATCGAAGCTATCCAATCATCAGGGAAATCACCCTCTACGCTGCTGCAAAGATCTATAATGTGCCCGAATCAACACTCCACGATAGGATAGCCGGGCTGCCCCCCTCGCCTTGAATCTCGATTTAATTGTCGTGAATGAAACGACATAGAAGAGGATACGATTAGTCGGTATATAATCAGTCTATGTTCACGAGGATTTGCGCCCCGAATCGCTGGAGTTGAAGATATGGCCAATCTACTCTGAAAGTCGCGACGACAGAACCCCGTCGAAACGCGCTGGGCGCAAAGATTCGTACAACGACATCCAGATTTAAAGACGCGTTTCAATCGCGTTTATGACTTCCAAAGGGTCTTATGCGAAGATTCTGAGCTTATTAGCGCGTGGTTCCGGCTTGTAGAGAATATGCGGGCGAAATATGGCATACTCGACTGCGACTTCTACAACTTCGACGAGACGGGGTTTATGATGGGCGTTATTTGCGCTGCTATGGTTGTTACACGCGCCGATCGACGTGGTAGGGGCAAGGCAGTTCGGCCAGGGAATCGGGAATGGGCTACAGCGATTATTTATACGAATGCTGAAGGTTGGAATATCCCTCCATTTTTTGTGGTTCAACGGAAGAACCACCTCTCGAATTGGTATACTGGGGGGGGCCTCCCGGATGACTGGGTCATCAAGCCGACAAATAATGGATGGACAAATAATGAGACAGGCCTAGAATGGATCAAGCCCTTCGATAAACATACCGCAGCTCGTACGAAGGGTGTATATCGAATGCTTATATTAGACGGGCACGAGAGTCACGAATCAGCCGAATTCCAAGAGTATTGCAAGGCTTATAATATTATCACTCTTTGCTTACCTCCTCACTCATCCCATCTTATCCAGCCACTCGATATAGGGTATTTTAGTGTGTTAAAGCGGTCGTACGGCCGACAGATTGAGATCTTCATCAAGGCGCATATCAACCATATTACTAAGGTCGAGTTCTTCCTTGCCTTCAAAGCAGGTTTCAAAGAGTCAATCACTGCCAAAAACGCTCAGGCTGAATTCCGCGGAGCTGGCTTAGTGCCTTCCGACCCTCAAGCTGTTATTTCAAAGCTCGATATGATGTTACGCACTCCTTCTACTGCTTTACCTCTCCCTACCGACGCAGAGCCCTGGGTCTCTCAGGCACCTTATAACCTTACCGAGGCTCTCTCACAAACAACTTTTGTGAAGCAAAGGATTTCCCGTCACCAGGAAAGCTCCTCAACACCTCTTTTGGAGACAGTCTTTGCGTTAGCAAAAGGTACGGAGCAATTAGCTCACCAGAATACTCATTTAACAGAGGAGATCCGTATACTTCGAGCATCAAATAAGGCGCTTAGCAAGCGTCGCAGGGCTAAAAAGACACGTATCCGGGCAGGAGGTGCACTGACGGTAGATGACGCCTATAATATTCTATCTCAGCAGGAGGTAGATGAGCAGGTCGACGCGACTTGCGTACAGAGAGGGATAATGGGGTCGAGGGTCAAACGTCCAAAAGGCGCTGTGGCACTTGCGGAAATACTGGCCATAATGCACGAACTTGTCCGATAGAAGAAGATATATCCAGCTCTTCAGAATTTAACTTTTGAAAATTTCACTAGTTTATCGAGGTTTTTATTTATGCTTGAAGTTCCGTGCCTAGGAAAATTCCACGGCTCGGTGTACAGTCACTTTATAATTCAACCACATAAAAAACCTAATCTCCCGCCCTCAAAATCTATAAGCTTCTTACAAGGCCGGGGCATCTCTTTGATCCTTCTACGGATCTATTCTTTTGTAATTCTATACCATTCACGCTGTATTGGAGCTTTAAAATCCGCGACCGTAGACCACCTTCCACCACGTAACCGCTACTTGACTATCATCTGAATAGCCTCCAGTGAATTTAGGTTAGGCGATTGAGCTGGATGAACAAGTACCAAAACGTCTGCAGCTCTTTTAAGGCGAAAAGAAGGGTTATTCGTCGATTATTACCATGTGAAGGATCCCCATCCTGTTCTGAATGAACCTTATGGTATAGCCGCTCTTTCAAGCCCGTGATTTCTTAAGATGTTTGGAGAGAACCTCTCTGGCACAAAACTCTTGTGAAATTGTATTGCTCCTAGGTAAGACTTCCATCTCTGGTTGTTCGTGTTCCCAAGCCTCTCCACCCGGCCAAGAAACTTAGTCTCGCTTTCGTACTTAGATTCGCGTGGTTTATAAGCTTTGTTGACTCTCTCTGATGGTTCTTTGGAGTCTTTATAGAAGATTGGTGCCCCTTTGTGATTGTAAGAGATGCCATCTGCAACATGTACCGTAATATGCCGACCGGTCGTTTTCTCTTCCTGTATCGACTCTAGTCGCTTCTTTTGACCTGGAAACCAGAGCTCGTACTCAGACTCGTTCTGCAATGAGGCTGAAAGGAAGTGTACTTATCTGTGAAACACACATATTGCTAGAAGTTGGTGATGTTTTATCTATATGTTGACCGGCATATTCTATCCGCGACCCTTTTTTATCGATATTTTCAGTCGTATGTAGTTTGCGATATCGCTGAGCCCCTGCCTTTGCACAATGGCGTTGTAATATAGGTGGTGCGCAGCTCAATTGCAACTCTTCGACCTCTTTTGGGTAGCCTTTTTCGTGAATTGGGCTGTCTTGGTCGGTAATTGTGCTTCAAACAGCTGTAGATGCCGTACGTAGGCTTTAGACCAGGTAATACAATTTACCGTGTTCTAAAGGATGAGCCACTACATAACACCGAGCTCCTATATGCTTTATTTTTATACACAATGTATCACTAGTTTTTCCATTCTCGGATTTTGAGCCACCAGTTTTAGAGCCAGCAGCAGCCTTTGAGGGAGCAGCTTTCGAACGACCACAATTTTGATTAGTTGTGGGCTCTGTTGTTTTAGCCCTTGTAGCCAACACCTGGCCTAGCACCCAGACTCAACTATTAGGTAACTCTCGTTCCTGAACCAAAGTACCAGGAGCAGGGCACGAAGTTTCCTCTTCTCCAGTACGGGACCAAGCGTAGAATGCACCCATCTTTTGTTCGTCCTATACATCAGTCACAGAGTATTCGAAAAGTATTGCCAGGTTTGGCCCGCCAATTTGGCCGCGCACCATCTTGATATCACCATCGTATTCGACAGCGACGTTAGTGCCTTCCCATATATCATCTTTCTTGTTGTGAGCGGATAAGAGCGGATTTTCAAGTGCGCACTCTTCATTGGACCAGCTTTGATTTTCTTAGCTCCCTATGTGATCAATTAGCAACAGGTTGCTAAGGGGATAAACATAACTTTTTTTCCCTTGGACTTTTGATTCTTAACAGTGGTTCCGTATTCCTTCTGAGCACCAACTTGTCACGACCCCACAATCACGTTACCAAGATTTTGTGATCTGTTGTGTTAGCCTTGGGAGAACAATCGGTACATACTACTGGACGGATTCATGCAGCTCGACGTGCATGGAAACGATCCAAGGGATTAACGAGTTAGACATCACGTGAGGACTCCTGGAGTCCATAGTACACGAAGGTTCTATATAGTCAGCGTACTTTCCTTAGATAGGAGCTTCGTGCTCAAATTACCATAGCTTTGTTTACCTCACAGTTTACCCAGCTTGTAACGGAATCACACCCACGTGATTCACCTCAATTGATACTTGCCTCTTCATTCCTATACCAACCCGACGTTGCTTCTACTCGAGAAGATCTTAGTTGAGTATTCCACGCCTGAATACTAACCGAGAAGTCCCAGAATGTTACACAACTGTAGCTTTGATGATCTTCTTAGCTCTATCCAATGTCTTAAGTTGTTTCTTTGAGTTGATTTTCTTAATAGCAATAAGATATATATGAGCATCGTTGTTCAAGTTGGTTTTTGCAAGTTCATTGGCTGAAGTAAGAGCTATAAAGATTAGTAACTTTTCTCAGAAGAGAGACGAACAGAGTAGGTAATAGTGCACGCCCGTGAAAACCAGTCCAGTGTGAATGTTTTTAACACGGCCTTATACTCTCTACACTACACTGATCAAGGTGTTGAGGTACACTATACTAGCCACACTGTCAATACACTGCTCGTGTAAGCCCATATTCTCCACTCAGCTTATATATTCTCCTCCACTGGGCGTAGGGCAACTGTGAAATCACCTCCAACTTCCCCTCCATATATATTCTGCGTGAATGCCTCCTCAATCTTGATATCCTTCAACTTGTACCAATATTTGAGGGATTCGAATGCTCTTAAGAGGTCACAATCCAGCGTATTACATTGATCATTCAGAGTAAGTTTGACGCCAGAGAATATATGTACTGGCTCGGCGCTAATAGCCATTCTACGGAGGTTGGGTACTTCTTTTGTGGTGGATGTTTAAGCCACCACGTCAGCGCATCCTTTCCATATATTGTATCCTGCCGGCAGCAGTGTATGTATTCATCGGTACCAACTCGAGCTGTTTGATTGCCTTCAGAAGAGGACGAGGTAGGCCAAGTAATAGGTAAATCGCTAGAATTGGCGTTGTCGACTTCGGCTTGGCCAAATAGAGCGCACGATACAGGCCTGCACGTGCATGCACCCACACACAGGTACACTATTGCCTACTCTTTTCTACTCTCCGGTTTTCAGATTTATATAGAAATGCTGGCAATTGCACCAGCACGTCCTACTGTTGGTACGTGGCATTAAGCAAACGGACCACGGACGTTAATTATACTACTACTACTACTACTACTACTACAAAGAGCAATGACAGCGATAACAAGAATGCTGGCCCCATTGGGGGGACAAGTTCTGGAACCGACTCAAATTCCAAAGCAGGGTACAAGCGACTTACAGCGGCCCAGAAAGAACGCCTCTATGAGCATATCTTTCCTCGTACTCTTCGAATTTTCCAGATGCTAATGAATCTATAGCATCACAACCAAGAGCTCCATCTCGTCCAATAAAGATGCCGAGCAGGAGATGAAGGAAGTTGGACTGGAACTACCTCTTGACGCTCCAAAATCAGTCCAGCTCATGTACGGAGACAAAGTGGCCATTCCTACGGTCATTGATCTCGCTGCTATGTCTCTGAACCCAGAAAGGTTTGCCTTTGCAGTCAAACTGGACAAGGAGAAATGAGGCGGTGTCGCTACGAAACAAAGCAATCCCCATTTGTGTTCTAGCTGGAAAGGACTACCTCCGCAACAAGAAGCAGCAATTGCTCAAATGAAGGTTGTTATCGCTGCCGGATTTGATGTTAATGCGAAAGAGTTTGCAGGGAACGCAGATACGCTTGAAAGAGTCGCAAAACAGTTCCCACCGACATGGGAATTCGTACCTAGAACGCCATTGGAAAAGGCTTGCAATTCTTTGTTTCTAGAGGCAGTGGAATTTCTTGTGGATAATGGTGCTGAGATTGACGAGGCACAAGAAATGGATGAAGCAGGTAACAATCTAGATCCTGACATTACTATCGTTGCAAATGTTACACCAAATTTTATCAAGAGCCAAGGTGTAATAGTTCTACAGTGTACAACCTGCTATCATTTTTATAAAGTGGCTTTTGGTTGCTAGGCTGCACTGGGTGCCCGGCCCCGCCGCGTGATAATCTATGGTTCGCGCTGGTATACTCTAGAGATTTCGAGTTACTTATGCTATTAACAATTCTTGCAGTACTGTATCTGCACCTCAAAAGCGATGGTAGCATCGAGCTTACCCAAACTAACTACTCCAAACTTATAAAAAAGTCGATGTTGCCCTGACTGGCCGTCCACAAAGTCAAACTGTTACGATCCGTAACGGCCATTCACCAGATCACGGGAACACGGGCTGGTGAGGCTAGCGCACCTTAGCGTTACGGACATGACCTTATGTCGAAGCTCCGTCTTGAGCTCTCTTCTTCCTCCTCTTTTCTTCTCGATTTGTAGCGTAGCTACTGGTCCAAATACAATCGATTGACTTCTACTCTCTGATTGACACTTGAACCTTCGACGGTATCAACCGGTATGCCAGCCGTAACACAAGCAATACCTCATTTGCGCGAACCACGAGTCAACCGGAAATGCCGAACTAAACACCTGGCTTTCTGCTTCCAAAGCCAGTACTATTCGGTCCCGACATAAGAACTGAAAGGTTCTTCTACCTCAGTCATCCAGACTCACCCGAGTCCTTGCACCGGACCCTTTAGTATAGGACATTCAAGAGAGGCGTCTAACTCTATCGGAATGCAAAGGTGCCTCTGTGCCATCTTCATCGAAATGACTCTTCCCTACTGCGATAGTGTAGAGGATGTAGAGGATGACTGTCACGTGCCTGTACTTGGCGTCTGTATATATAGCCAGATTACCTTGGATCTTCTTCCTTGCTGGAGGATATCTTATAGTCAAAGGCGGCTGGAGAGGTAGCTGACACTGCCTCTCTGGTGAGCACCTGCTGTGTATACTCTTCTTATGGCCAGAGAAGAGGAAGACAGCTTGTGCTGGTAGGTTCGAATCCTGCAGCTGCCACCCCATCATGCTCAAGTCAACAGCGTGGCTAGTAGGAGGGCGGACGAACGACTCACGCACTCGATCCCCGACGCCTTTAGGGCCCGACAACTCTCGCGTGGCTCCGGTCATAGTGGCAGATGGGATTGTGCTGAGGGCGGCCACGGGCGGTGGTCAGCATTGGAGGAAGGTGGCTGCAATGAAGCGTTCGTGCAAGCCGGCAGCAACTCCTCAGGGTTTTCCTACCTCAATACAACCTCGATCGAACCACCCAGGATTCAGACGAAGTAACCCAACCTACAGAACGACATTTCACATTCAAAGCACACACAAATCTGGGAATCTGGGAGATTGGGCGAGAGAGAACGTTGTTGGGAAGGGTTTTCCCTGAGAGGATCAGGGGGATCGTGGAATCACAGTTGCTGTGGCCAGCGGAGCTGCAACATGGCTTCATTGTGGCTGTAGCCCACCGAGTATCCAGGTAGCGCAGACATAGGAGGACAAGCTGGTCTCCGCAGAGCCTGATACTAATGCCACAAACAAAGCACTTCTGTCAGCGTGTATGTATGTATACGTAGATAGAAGCCAGACGGCTCAGTGGAGGAGGTTGCTGGCCACACGAGTGTGATGAAGTGTCGTGCATTTCCCGAGGCACATGCACTTCGGCAACTGGTGCCAAAGCTGAGCCATTCCGGCATAGCTGTCTTAAAGACGGCTGGATCCGTGTATGATAAAATCAATCATCAATTAATCAATCTCCTGATAGCTTCTGAATACCCTTAGAATAGCGTCAAGACCATCCAAGCTCCTAACATACTTCGCTGGAAAGTTATTTGTGGTTTCAGTACACTCAATCAATATTTAAAAAGCTCTAAGAGCATCCTTTGAAGTATATTGAGGCTGTATTTACTCTTCGTCTTCGTTATCAAGTTTCCCTCGAACTCTTAAATGCTCTTCTACTAACTCTTGTAAAGTACCATCTGCTGTAGGTTGATTAACGTTATCTTCTTGCTCTTCATCGACTAGGTTCAAGAAGCTAGAAATAGCCATTGCATCTCGTATTCTTCCTGCCTGAATAATCTGGTCGTAAAGCTCAGAAATACCAACTGATAAAAGTGGTGTAGGAAGAGATGTTGATACTGAAACAAGGATCGATTTCCTAAAGCAACTGTATATTGTCGTATCCGTGACTTCGTTATTCCAACTCTGTAGAATCCACCGCATTGCAAGTCGAATATTGATCTTTGATTGTGGATCAACGTTTGGCTCGTAGGATTTTAAGGTAAATTGAAGCCATTGTCGCTTGTAGTAGGCCTCGAAGTTCTGAATAATTCCTTGATCAAGGGATTTGGAGGCATTGCGTAGGCAAAATGATGTATAACATAACAATAGAGCAGTATTCGGTGATTTTTGAACGTCGTAGTAGATATCGAGAGCTATATGGTATTCTAGTTGGGACTCAATGTTGTATCGCACTAACGGAGATGTCTTTATAGCAGGGGTTCGTCTTAACAGAAGCCTGACTGTATGATGAAAGAAAGAAGACAGTCGTGTATGTATCACTTGGAGGTACATTCTGTCCTCTATCTACCCACCAATCCAGTCAGTGTAGCCTCTATGAATACCAGACATTAGTTAGCTTCTTGGTATCTATAAACCATCTCAAATCCACTAGGTAAAGCCACATCGATATGTAATTAGCAAGCTTAAAATATAGTTGAGTGAAGGTGCCGGGTAGAGTTTGCTGGCTCGATCTAGCCATATAGCACCATAATGGCTTGCTATTCATCTACAGAATGTACTCAGTATGTTTAATCTATTTGAACCTGAAGTAGTGGATATAGATACTGATACATGGCAAAGTGAAGTGGGTACAGCACATGCCCATATCTCGAAGCGGAGATTTTATCCGCTTGATAATCGTCACTTCCAACATCGACCACCACAATTCCGAGGGAACCGAATTGAATAGAAATTACCACTATTCCTCTTATAATTGACCCTAACCACAAATTTGCACACTACCTACCACTATCTATTACTACCACCACGAACTTGACTTAGTAACACCGAGTGTGTATCTATATTTGCCACTGCATCACCAGTGAGCAGCTTCACAACTCGCCAGAAACCGCTGGCGGCCATCTTCACAGATCCTTCCTTCATTTGTGATGGCCTCCGCATAACCTCGCCAACCCCATTCGATACGCCAACCCTCCATTGTATACAATTCCGCCAGCAGGCCTGCAAATCCTGCCATCGCGACGGTCTTATTCGGTTGTACGAGCATTTATGTCTACCAAGAAGCACTTCTGTTGACGTCCATTCTTCCATCACGGAAATCGCCGAACTATCTCTAGTTTCAATTATAATACAACACCATCCGCCATCGAGTCCGAAGTCCTCGTTCTTGATAGTGCATACTAGTTACAACGATGGGTGACGAGAGGACGTTTGGGGATCCTGTTGAGCAATTTCAGGTGGGTGGATACGACCTTACAAACTCTACGATAGCGGATGGACGGGATACGACTCCGCTTGGAGGAACAGTAGAAGTAACTCTGCCCGCTCCGAAACTAAAACTTCAGGCACCAAATTTCCCTCGTGGGTACATCCCATCAGCATCGGCAGAAGGAATCTCGTCAGCGAGTCAAGGTTCGGACAAGCAGCTCGGAAGCCCCAGATCCCAGAACGATCGCGTGTTCCCAATCAGGAGTGTGGTTGGCATGGACTCTTCACAGGCACAAACTCCATTCCATGGCCCAAAACCTCCAGGTTCAAGCCCACGCCAAGACTACTTTCCCTCTATAGATTGGACGTCAAGCGGAGGCCGAAACGAGT
Source organism: Calycina marina (assembly GCA_019669825.1). NCBI lineage: Eukaryota > Fungi > Ascomycota > Leotiomycetes > Helotiales > Pezizellaceae > Calycina > Calycina marina. Next base: position 28,105 of record MU253781.1, read on the forward strand.
CCAGAGCATCGCCGCAGAGCCAGCGGACGAAGTCAGGTCGAGATATATCGCGTGGCCGAACAAGGCAAGGTTCCATATCGATCAATGATGGCTACCTGCCTGAAAAGAACGAATCTGCCGTACTTAATGGAAATGACTCTAGCCGTTACGGAGGTGGTAGCCGTATGCACATATTCAGCGATGCCAGCTCCGAAAAATCAAACGCGAAGACGGAATCCAGTTACACCGGCCATTCTGCGATTTCGATGGGAGCAAGCACACCTGGAGACGCGCTTAGCATCAATGGATATATGACTGCCAGATTTAAGCATATTACGACGGCTGAGGGTCATGCAGTCATCACAGGTCGTGATGGAGATGCTCTACAGAGATGTGAAGATGAGCCGATTCACATACCTGGAGCTGTGCAATCCTTCGGTATGCTCATTGCCCTAGAGGAAAAAGAAGACGGTCAATTGCTGGTTCGAATCGTGAGCGAAAATTCCTGCCGCATGATCGGGTATACTCCCCACGAATTGTTCAGGCTAGGTAGCTTCACAGACATTCTTTCGGAAGAGCAAGAGGAAAATCTGCTCGATCATGTCGATTTCATCAGAGACGAAGAAGCGGACCCTGCTGCTAACGGGCCCGAAGTTTTTACATTGACTGTAAAGATGCCTAGAGCTACAGGAAATGCGAAACGAAGTCACAAGCTATGGTGTGCTATGCACATTAATCCGGCTAATCCAGAGCTGATCATAGTGGAATTTGAGCTCGACGATGACCCTATGTATCCACTTGTCCCTCCGGATTGTGACACACCAGAACCACCGGAAAATACATTGAACAGCAATCCGTCTCAGGAAGAATACGTCGAAAGCACCCATGCAATGAGCAAGCCTCTGCGAGTTTTGAGGAGTGCTCGGAAGCGCAAAGGAGAAGCTGCTGCTATGGAAGTCTTCAATATTATGTCACAAGTTCAAGAACAACTATCATCTGCTACAACACTAGAAAATTTCCTCAAGATATTAGTCGGTGTGGTAAAGGAGCTAACTGGCTTTCAGTAAGTGACTCTGTTATTTTCGCTCGTGATAAAAGCTGTACAAAACTTTGCATTACTGAAGATTGTTCAAGTAGCTAACTTTCTCAGCCGGGTGATGATCTACCAATTCGATGCGACTTTCAATGGTAGAGTAGTCACGGAACTGGTTGACCCTCGAGCTACCAAAGATCTTTACAAGGGACTTAACTTCCCTGCTTCTGATATACCCAAGCAAGCGCGAGATCTCTACAAGACCAACAAGGTACGGCTACTTTACGATCGAGATCTTGAAACCACTCGACTGGTATGCAGAACTACTGAAGATCTGGAAACACCCCTCGACCTTTCCTACGCCTATCTCCGGGCCATGTCACCTATCCATCTGAAGTATTTAAAGAACATGGCTGTAAGGAGCTCTATGAGCATTTCCATTAATGCCTTTGCCAACCTTTGGGGCTTGGTATCGTGCCATGGTTACGGCTCCAGTGGACTACGAGTGTCCTTCCCCATTAGGAAGATGTGTCGAATGATTGGTGACACGGCGTCTCGTACCATTGAGAAGCTCTCCTACGCTTCTAGACTTCAGGCTCGCAAACTCATCAATACGGTACCTACGGAAGCAAATCCCTCCGGATATATCATAGCATCCTCGGATGATTTGTTAAAGCTTTTTGATGCAGATTTCGGAATGCTTTCGATCAAGGGTGAAACAAAAATCATGGGCAAGGTTGACCACACTCAGGAAGCACTTGTCATGTTGGAATACCTTCGAATGCGCAAGATCACATCCGTTGTGACTTCCCATGACATCAGAGAGAGCTTCCCTGACTTAGTATACAGCCCTGGCTTCGTCATGATTTCGGGAATCTTGTTGGTACCGCTTTCTATATCAGGGAGCGATTTTATAGTCTTCTTCCGAAAGGGAGCCGTAAGAGAAGTCAGATGGGCCGGAAATCCATACGAGAAATTCATCAAAGCAGGAACAGCCGGATATCTCGAGCCGCGTACAAGTTTCAAGACTTGGAGCGAGATTGTGGTTGGTAAATGTCGCGAATGGACTGAGGAGCAGGTCGAGACGGCGGCGGTGCTCTGCCTGGTGTATGGAAAATTCATTGAGGCATGTGACATTTGAGAAATATCATTAAGGGCCATGCTGACAGATATAGGTTTGGCGGCAAAAAGAGGCTGCGCTCCAAAGTAGTCAGTTGACGAAGCTCTTGCTAGCGAACTCCGCACATGAAGTCCGTACGCCGCTAAACGCAATCATCAACTATCTAGAGATCGCAATGGAAGGTGCGCTCGACCAAGAAACAAGAGACAACTTGTCGAAGTCTCATTCCGCGTCAAAATCTCTCATCTATGTGATCAATGACTTGCTAGATCTCACCAAGACCGAGGAGGGTCAAGAGCTGATAAAAGATGAGATATTCGACCTTCCTCTTACGATACGCGAGACGATCAATTCCTTCAAAGGAGATGCAAAACGTAAAGGGATCGAGTATGAGATTATTGAGCATACTGGTGTACCACAACTTGTTTATGGCGACCAAAGAAGAGTTCGACAAGTTGTGTCTAACATCACTGCAAATGCGGTTCAAAACACCTTTGAAGGTTTCGTACGTACAGCTAGCTACGAGTCGAATTTCAATATTTCTGACTGAAGTTTTAGGTACGAGTCGAAATATGGCAGTTGCAAGTCGTCGAAGGCAGAGCAATCGTAGAAATTGTTGTCCAGGATTCTGGAGTTGGCATGTCGAACGAGAAGCTAGACGCCATCTTCAGATGTTTGGAACAGGTGACTACAGACGAAGATGAAGCCCCTATGCCCAGTTCAGGCAACACCAGTATTTCAGAGGTCAGAAAGGAAGCAACTTTGGGTCTCGGCATGGCCATAGTCGCAAGAATCATTCGTAATATGGATGGGCAATTAAGGCTAAAGTCTGAAGAAGGAAAGGGATCACGGTTTGTGATACAATTATCTTTCCTTCTCCCTGACGGCAACTTTCAATCAACGAGAGTCGGTCAGAGTTCACCAGCAATCAAGACGAATCCGGATATGATTACTGCCGGTCAGCCTTCAACGCCATCAGTTCATGAAGGGGAGGTTACTCTAGTAGAAAAGGGAAGTTCTCTCCGGGCCGACGGCATCAGTCACAAACGCAGTGTTGAGGAGATAAACAGCATGAGAAGCTTCAGGAGTAACTCCAGCGGCGCTAGGAGCAACAAAAGTAGAGGAAGCAAAGCAAGTAACAAGAGCGATGTCGATCGTATGATCGATGCCATATCAGGCTCGCTTGGAAACAAAGAAGGCGGTGCAGAGGAGCCCACACAGCCGCGCGCTGGACATAGCCGTGGCAGTAGCAGCATCACCGCAGTAAGACCTGGAGAATTGAAACAAAGGAAGAGTTACTCAAGTGGGCAAGAACAACTAGAAATTCGAATTGCTTCCGACAGACAGGGCGGGATATATGTACATGGAGAAAAGACGCCACTGAGAGCTGTAAGGATGCCAGATGAATTCTCCCAGCCTGTTCCCGAGGAGACATGTTCAACTTCAAAGGCATCAATTGATATTCCTCACGACCGAAGGTCAGTTGCAGATGCCTCAGAAACGGAAGGGTCAGTGGCGAACTTGGGCGCCGACCAGCTTGAGGTTCTGGTAGCAGAGGACGATCCTATTAACAGTCGCATCATCAGGAAGAGACTGGAGAAGAGTGGTCATCATGTTTATCACACAGTCAATGGAGAAGAGTGTGCGCGTGCTTACGAGCAAAACCCAAAAGCTTTCGACCTTGTCTTGATGGATATGCAAATGCCAATAGTTGACGGATTGACGTCGACAAAAATGATCAGATCTATGGAGAAATCGACTGACTCCCCGCAGCTCTCCAATCGTGCCTCTGTAAATGGCAGAATCCCGATCTTTGCAGTATCTGCTTCACTCGTGGAGCGCAATCGGCAGGAGTATATTGCAGCTGAATTCGATGGATGGATTTTGAAACCAATTGATTTCAAGCGTCTAAGCATCCTGATGCAAGGCATTGTTGACGACAGCCCTCAAAGTGCCTGTCTCTACAGGCCTGGCCATTGGGAACATGGAGGATGGTTTCATGCGAGGCAACCGATCTTCACGGAGCTGAAGGTAGCGCAATGTAAGGTTTCTGGACAGCATGATGGCGTTGGAAGCAGTGAGAAGGGAAGCAGCAGTAGCAGTGGATCGGGCTCAATCACACCCATGCCTGATAGCAAAGAACATGTTCTTGGCGGCCGAGCCAATACTCTGTTGAACCTGGTCGACGACGTTGAACGGGACACTAAAGCTGCACCAAAGACGGACGATAAGAAGATTGATGTTGATGGGGCATCACGTGCTGATATATCAGAAGATGACATTAGTGCGCCCGAAACAGAGCTGCTCTCCAAGTCGAAGAGTGGCATCGCTTCAGAAGCAGTACCCGAGACAGACTCGTGAGAGGACTACGGAGTTTTCAAAATCATTGCGTTGGCGTTCGTGGGGTACATGATATCACTTTTTGAACAATCTAGCGTTGAGAATTATGCGCGCGAGGCTTCTACCATTTCACATTTGGAGTGGAGCTTGGTACTGGTGGGTTCCTGAGCCGGACACGCATGCACATAATCATGAGGGATGCCTGGCCTTGTTGGATGGAAAGGAGTGAAGACGGCCAAGTCACATGGCGACATAAGAGACTGGTGCAGTGTAAATAGTGTAGAAGAAGGGATGGATAATAGATTGTACAAACAAATCAATAATGACCATAAAACGACATCCTTCATCTATTTATATATATATCTGATTCTCAGTTTGTCCTGTTTGATGTTACTCCATATTTCATTGGTAATACTGTAGTTCTTTCGACTTGCCTGATTCCTTCCCACTGTTCATAGCACTTTGCACTCTTGAATCTCAACAGATGCTTGAATCTAACCAAACTTGGCAACTCATGAGCTCTCTACGACGGTCTTGCACTCTCAAGAACCAAAACATGTCTGGCAGCTACCTTATAAAAATACAGTAAAGAACACGACACCTTGAAGTGAGTACTCATTCTAAATTTGTTGTAGGAACGTAGGGAGTAAATAACTAGGAGGATTGGTTCATATTTTTCTGATTTATCTAATTCACGAGTCCCAATTGTATCCTCCCTCAATCAAGAGTCCCAAGAGCAGGTACAAGTATAAGTATCAGACGTGCCAAAGGTAAAGGCAACTACTTAATTGAAGCTAGGTATTCCAAGGTATTTTAACGATGTTCTACCTTTTGGCAGCCTCTTGTAATTGGATATAAAGCTTCCAGTGTTATACATCTGTCCTTGTAAATTGGTAGCTGCTCTCGCTTCCTTCTCCTCTGGTAGTGCCTCAATCCATCGCTGAAATTATCACGTCTTGATTCTCACAAATTCCATATATCACTAATTCCATATCATGGCTTAAATCACTGCCATACACAAGTCTGACCCGCTCTTCCTCTTGAAACAATCACAATTTTGTTCCTTGCCACTGATACACTAAGATGGCGCATTTGGACTTGAAAATAGTCGTAAAATTACATGGTTTGTAGGCAACATTCCCATCTACAGGTAATAAATCTTATCAGACTTCGTATATTAGGTTATACTCTCATCAAATCTAGCCGAATGAGCCACCAGTGTCGTAATTTGGACTTTTAGTTATTCTGTTTATTTTTTCACACCCCCTGAATTAGCCGAGATATCATTTTCACTCCATATCTTTCAACACCTTACTTGTACACACCCTTCCGAGCGTCTAGGTCACTTTTGGTGTCAGAAGACACTTGCATCTCAGTAAATTTCCTTCTTTAACTGCACCTCTCCGAAATGATAGATCAATATGTCTATACAGTCTTGGCATAACTTTACTCATACTTCACTTCAGCAACCTGCTTCATTACTACACTCATATCCCATACTTCACTACAGCGTATGACATACTTTGCTTTTAGTTTACAGATATGTAGACCCACAGCACCCATAAATCTAAATTGTACCTTTTACCACCCTCCATACTTCTACCCTCTCCCAAGTTGCTCAAAGGCGTAGAACCACAACGCAAAGATGGAAGCTCGCGAACAATCCCATGGGGAGAGGTTGGCAAGTCAACGAAAGACCTTCTGCCCATGGACGACAGAAGACGATTATGTGCCACCATCTCCTACAGAGACCAACTCCAGCTGCAGCTCCAACTCGTCACAAAGTGGAATTGCATCCAACACATCGAGTCCAGCAAAGGCAAGTTGCCTGTGACAGATTATTCACCGCATGGGAATTGATTTGCTCACATTATACAACACAGGGAGCCAACAAAAATGAGGGACAAGCGGAGAAGGGAGAGCTGAATCCTGAGATGATAATGATTAATCGTAACCCTATCTCCAATGGTCCTGCTGCCAAGGATGTTTACGAAGATCGGCCCACTTCCAACGACTCCACCACCACCTCCTCCTCCGTCAACTCCACCGAAGTTCTTGAATCACTTGATAACCTCTCAGAAGATCTCAATCTCGATCAGGTGAGTTTATCCGTGTAGCAAAGGAATAATTGAAAATTTGGGGAAGGCGGGAGCTACTTACTGACAGCCCCTCTAGGCATCGTCTCTCGTTCGAAGCAGCAGTCGACACATCGTAAACCTAGCAGTCGACTTTGCCAATAGTCCTCAAGGTCCTGACAGATCATCTAGCGCTGGAGCCTTTCCTCGCAACGTGAGCCAGCCCATCCTTCCAACCGGCACCCGCAGTGCCTCCTTCCACGTACCAACACAAACAGAGGATCTCAGCACCTGCGATTTCCGTGAGATCCGCAATCGACGTACGCGGAATCGTCTGCATCAGGATACCACAGTTGGTAGTAACTTCAAATCGGGTAGAGAAGCAGGTTCCCCGGAAAAATTCAAGCGGCCATATAAGCATAAACTGGTGGGTGGACAATTAGGTGAATGCACGCCTTAGCTTTACTCACATTTTACAGATCCCAGCAGATACACTGTCAATTCAGAAGACTCGTCCCTATACTTCACAAACCACCGAACGAAGCGCACACCTCTACTTCACACACACGAAGCTGCATGATATCGGACAGAAAGTCCCCTCGACGACCTATAATTGCACGAAGCATCAAGATTGTACAGACTGCCGAAACATCGAATACGCATACCCCGAAAACAAAACCATGTCTACTTTTATGCTACCTGAAGAGCGCAACAAGATCATCGGCAACAATCGTTCCCTACGCAACATCAAGAATGAGCTGGAGACCCTCGCAGAGAACGGGGCCATTTCCGATGCTGCATTCGATGAAATCATGAAGTATTTACCCGCAGAGTCGACCCTTGGTGCTACTTCTCGTGGCGGTCGCGCTGCTGCGCCTCCTCCGAGTGCATCCATGGAGAAGCTCAGCATGAACGATAACCCACCCCCATCATACCAATCCACCGGTCCTCCAGCTCTCCCCACCAGAAACAGCACCTCCACTCCCAAGCCCAAAGAAGTCATGCGAGCTTCGGCCCTATACACATACGAGAGTGTTGGAGACTGCTGCTTCAACGTCGGAGATGAGATTATTGTCATGAAAATTGTCAATGATGATTGGTGGGTCGGCAAGAATGCTAAGACTGGCTCTGAGGGTGCTTTCCCAAAGACCTATGTCCAGCCTCGCAATGGATCATCGACGGGCAACTACTACAATGGCGAGAAGTCGGGATACCAGGCTCCTTCTAGACATCAAGGTCTTCCTGCTCCTAGTCCGAGCGATCCATACAATAGGCAAGCATCTCCTGTGCAGCTTTTTCCACATGACTAACGCTCCGCAGTGCTGTTCCTCCAATGCAGATCTCTGAGCAAGCAGGTGAGAAGCAGCCAAGTAAGGGCAGAGAGATGGGCGAAAAGTTCGGAAAGAAGCTGGGAAGTGCTGCTATTTTTGGTGCAGGAGCTACCATTGGTGGCAATATTGTCAACGGAATCTTCTAGGTTTTCCATTTGGGACATGTCGGAATTTAAGGTGTTCACCAGGGGGGTCTTCTTATGTATTCGCACCTTTTTCAAGACGGCCGTACGAAATACCAATTCATTTCTGCGCATTTGATGCTCGTTGTATCCATGGCTCTCGCTTGTTCGTCAATATTGCACGTTTATTTGTCTGGCCTCGATAGTATACCTGATGCCTCGTCTTGTCCTAGACATGCGACTACATCTCCCAGCACTCACGTCTGAATTCCTTCGTTGCTAGTATATTCCTCGTCTCATCGTCTACTTTCGAGTACTCCCTACGAAGCTGCAATTCATCTATCCTTGAATCAAGTACAGACTGTATAATTCAGTCTCATAACTGGGAGTACATTGCATACCACTCTCATTTTTTTTTATCCCTAGCTGTCTTATTTGGTCTCCCTCTTGATAACAACACCAAACCACTAAACGAAGTCCTTTATTCTTATAATGCCATCCGGACTCAGATTATCTCTACTTTCATGGCCATAGTATACCAGAGAACGCTTCTTCTAATCCTTCCAGCAGATAAGTGTTATCCAACTATTCCATAGATAGGCATCACGAAGTCCAATATTGAAATCTGAGTATCCATTCAGCCTCATGCAATATACACCAATGTTGGTAGCTGAAATATCAAGCAGACATGTTGCTATAGGTTAATAGAAATGCAGAATCTTAAAGCTTCGCTAAATATGTACAGTGAAATCCCGTCCCTAAATTCCCCTCCCCAGGCCTCTAAATGTATGGTAGTATCTCTGGCAGCATGTATGAGTACGCGGTGCCAGATGATGGCTCCATACTATAGATGTACGTCCCCCACCAAGGTCCAGCAGCCCACCACAACGCACCCATCCAGACATCACTGTTCGTGCCCATGTAGGTCAGCATGTCCCTCACCGCCCTCGCACATTGCTTGTTCGACCCTCCAGCAAACTCTCCCAGGATCGCCTTCTTCTTATTAGCCTTCAGCCACACCGTCGCTGCAGCCAGCCTCTCCCTGCCGACCGTGGCAGACACGCATTGGTCTGACTTCCCCGAGCCGTCGGAGTCGAGGTATTGATGCATCTCATACACTATTTTGTCTTGCGGATCAGTCAGCTTAAGCAGTGCAGGTCCAGTGCCCGACGACACCCATGTCCAGGCGCCGGACCATGAGTTCCCTTCTACGAAGATGTACTGCGATGTTGCGCCGGCGGAACGGACCCCGTTGATGCAGGCCTGCATGAGTGATGCGACGGCAGCGTTGTCCATATCGTGCGGCTCATTGTTGCAGTCGAAGATGACCTTGCTGTTCCTTGCGAATTGGGTAGCAACTGTCTTCCAGAAAGCCTGGAAGCCGGCGGTGTCGGTGATGGTGTTACCGTAGTAGCGAGCATAGTTGTGAGGATCAATCACAGCATAGGCACCAACGGTCTGGGTGATGTAGTTGACGGTGGTGGTGAGCCCAGCGAAGTACGCGCTGTCGATGCTGCCGGTCAGTCTAGTGGGCACTGCGCGCTCCATCATGAAAGGGACACGAAAGATGTTGAAGCCTTTGCCAGCTAGAGTGCTGATCGCGGACGTTGAAGGCCATGTATAGTCCTTGTTCAGAGTCCCTGGGATCGCGGTGCCGAACTCTGCTCCCGACTCATTGACGCCTTGAAAGATGTAAATATTGTGGTATGGAGATGCAGCGACAGATTCAGCAGAAAGATCTCACCAAAGAACTGGAACTTGCTGACTCTCTTCTTCTTTTCAGACGAAGGAGCTGCAACAGCTAACGCAGCAGTGCTCGCATTGACGAATAGACTTCCAAAACGCATGGTGAATGACAATACCATGTACAAGAACGAGAGTAAATGACTGCGGTGTCCAAGAAATAACGGGCAGACGGCAACCTTTATAGGTACGCAAGAATATAACGGAATGAGCAGCCCGTATTGCCCTCAGGCATTGCCATCGTAGTACGGAAGAGAATAACGGAATGAGCAATCCGCATTGCCCTCGGAATTTTCCATCGCAGTTGCACGCACTGGCTGGAGATACCTGGGTGAAAGGTACAATGTGGATAAGTGATATACACCAAACTGCCTGTTCTACATTTTAGGATAAGTAGGACGTGGAGAGATTGAGTGCTCCGCACTTTTGATTCATACCCGAATCGGATATTTTGCTGATGCCGGCACTGTCGAGGTACAGCGCCGCCACCTGATATCCCAAATAGGAGAATTCGAAGCTCGGGATCCGGGGTGCAAGACCGGCTTGTCCTAGGTGACAAGACATGACTGATTGATCGAGCAAGACTTTGAAATTGCTGTGAATAAAAGTAAACAACCACGCCAGTTGAAAATTGAGGACGGAGGGTGGTCGTCCGTTTCGAAACCACGCTCTTGAGGTTAGCCGTAATTGTGGAGAATACTCAACGTGAGAACTTGATCTGGATGGAAAATTGTGTGACCGAGGAGGATCACCAGATTAGGAGTGTCTGTGCCTGATGATTCATCGAGAGTCGTGGGATTTCTCGATCCGAAAATCTTTGACCTTGTCAATCAATGTCAACATATGTTACAAACCCGAACCGCCTACCCTCAATGCAGAGGACTATATCATACAAAGTCTGCTGCACCTGCGTAGTAATCCAGAACGACGATCATTACTGCACGTCTGCTATTCATATAGTGAAGGATTGCATCCCTTATATGACGAACTGAGATCTAATTAACTGGCCAAGCCCGATCCATTAGCGTCCATATATCAGCTGCGATCTTTTTGATGAGCATTGCCACGGGTGACCGTCCCACAATCACCCCGGGGCCACGCTCTGTAGCATCGCGTCTGCTCGCTGCCTACCATATATCATATTGGCCAGACCATCATCTCATCCTCGGGGTAAACGAAGCTAGCAGGGTTGATGCTGCAACATACAACGAATTTATCTGCTTCAAAGATCGCATTTCTTGTAGCTCTGGCTTCAAGAAACTGTAGGCCCATATCATTCATCAGATCCATAAAGAGTTCCGGAAAGCCACGCCGATTATGCTGATCGCCACTGCCATCATTTTCTCTCTATGCATGCTCGAATAAAGGTTACCAAACTCCTTGCAATCCTTCATTCGTTGTTTTATAGACTGGGAATGTGTCGCTTGAACGACTTGATATATCGCTGCAGTTGAAACAATGCTTCATATTCCGATGTACGCTTTGAGCCTGGTGGACCTCGTTGGCGCCATAAATACCAATAATTATTGGCTTTGATGAAGCCATAAATGCACGTGTGGCACTTGTATGTCTTCTGATCTTGTGGTTCCAGGTACATGGGAATGCTTGACATCAAAGCTTTAAAAGCCAATACGTCCGGCGGGTCATGAGTCAACTCTAGAGCCGTCTCCAAACTATCTTTGACGGGATGCTTTTCTAAGTGTAGCGCGCCCAAACTTTGTGGGTTGAAAAAGATCTTTCCACCGCATTTGTCATAGTCAGCGATCATCAGCAATCAATTCACCATACTCTTCTCGGCTGGCGCTCTCATTGGGGGGGGACTCATCTCAACTTTGAAGGGAATGCAGCGCTCGGAAGTTTGCGCATATATAACGGCAGTTCAGACGTACACTTGGGGCCACTGTCTTCCATGATCACTACATTGTTCGCAGCTACCCAGGAGTCCAAGTCATGTTTGTCGACTGCTCTTGGTAACCTACAACACTCGCATGAATTACACCTCAGGTCATCTTCGGTGGCATCTTGAACAGTGAGGCTTCGCACGCCACGAAATTCCATTAGCGGCGCGAGAAGTGTGTCCACCGACTGTTGTTAGAACAACGGTCGATGGAATTGTCGAGGGAGCGCTCGACGCTGAAGAGCCTTGCGATACATCCTTGGGTGAATCACCACAACCTCCAGACTTGTTGGTTGGCAGCGACGCATCTTATCACAAAAGGTTTCCAGTCTACGGCTTTCTTCACACGGAGAGACATATGTCTTCCATAGTTTAAGCTGAAGGTGTATTGGTGCTTCCTTCCGAGTATCAATTCATCGCACAGTATTGAAAGCAGATGCCGAATTCTAAGCTGCAATCGGCTTAAAAAGTGCTGTTCCCATATACGACATCTTCGGCTTCTATGTTCAACGTCTTGTTCACTTGAAGCACAGCAGGGCAGAGGCCATATCTTTCGTTGGTACAGCTAAGCCTTCCGCCGGGTCTCCGATCAACGCCATGAGCCAAACGTGGGCTGATAAATAGATACCGCAAGATATCTCATCTCGTCTCTCGAGGAGGTTCCATCAACGGGCACACGCTCCATTAGCTAGCGGTGCTTCTGCGGGGTGCCGTGATAGTGTACCGTGTATAGCTTCTGTCGTGTTCAACTAGTTTTGAACGGCCGAGCAAGCTGCGCTGAGGTATTCTCTGCTGTGGTCAACTTGACTCTATCTCAAGATACGCTTTGATAGTCACTAACATGTAGGTGTATATTCACTAATGGGGTTTTGAACCTCCCGTGCGTCCTAACCTTCCCGCCAGGAGCGAGGGTTATGCCAAGCGATGAGAATGTGGGGAAGCGCTGCTAATAATTAGCTGTTCTTTGGCCAAACCTCACTTCACTTTCGGTCAAGCTCATCTCATTCTTTTCCTTATATATTAAGTTTCCTGTATATTTCTGACTCTACAAACTTCTCATTGACTGTTTTGACTCCCCTCTTCTTCGACTGGGTTCTGCAAAGTCTTATTGTGACTAAGTCATCGCTGAGCGTTACTCAGCCCTACTTCAGCCTTGAAGAGTACCGGTCTACTCAGCAGCGTCTCACTTCTGCATCTACAGGAGCACTGCACAACTATGTCTACAACAGAAATAGAAAAGGCGGGAAAGTATCCTATTGTCCTTAGCGATGCGCTCCTTGGGAAAGCATCTAAGGAAACCTACACCCGTATCCAATGTTAGCCCTTCCTAGTCCCACCAAGCTCCTAGCTAATCACTGGCAGATAGCCATAAACCAAACGCATCTTCCCTCTCTGATTCCGGCTTTTTGAACTTGAGCCCATCAAAATCAGGAACAAACTTTGATCTCGCACCATCAGACAACTCGGACAGCTACACATATAATGGGAAACGCACATCCGAGAACGGACAGTATGTCCTCATATTCGATCGCGAGCAACTACACTTTGTCCTTCACCAAGTCGACTCTACATTTGATATGAGCCTGGTGGATACGTCGTGGGAGCATGATACAGCAACACTAAAATCACAATCTGACCAGTTGGCACACTCGACAAGCCCTCCATCCGGAACACCAGTTCGAAGACCTGCGAAAGCAGCTAAAACAGCACCAGCTGCGAAGGTGATGAAAGCCATCCCGGCGCCTAAAGCAGCCAAGCCAGCTATAGCTCCCAGGGCCGAGCCAAAGAGGAGAAAATCGGTACAAGCCAAGAAGAAAGCTCCAGTCCGAGAACCAACACCAGAAGAGGACTCGGATGATGGCTTGACAATTGAATATCCTGATGCATCTGCACCTCCACAGAATTATGATTACCAACCCACACCTATTTTCCAGAGGAACGATAGTGAGGAGATCAGCGATGAGGACGCTGAGGGCGAAGATGATGAAGAACGGAATCAAGATGTCGACTTTCTGAAGCTACCCAGCCCGAGCAACAACAATGCTGGTGGTATTAGTGATGAAGAACTGGATCTTGAGGCAGAGCTAGAAGAAGCCTTGAAGGAAGAGGGAGGGGCAGATGAGAGCAGCGAGAGCGAGGAAGAATAGATTACCCATCACGACTAACTGGGATTTCAAATATGGTGGAGATACTGGAGACACACTTGGGCCGGGCATACCATGGAGTTAGCTGTTGCATAATTGAGTCATTTTGACACCTTTGTTAGCGCTTTCCCAAGGATGCTTTGGAAAATCCGAACTTGGTCCGGATCAGACAGCGCTACAACTTTAAGAGAAGTTAACAGAAACATAGAACGATATCCAGAGACTAAGATAGCGATGTCTTACCATTGTAAGAAGTCAAGGCATCCTACATGTCCAGCGGTCAATTTGGAAAACATGCATGGCTACTATTCAACGTATAAGTTTGTTATGTTCACAGCTATGCAGCATATTATAAGTAAAACTGTACTCGGCTCCGACGCAGCTTAGGAAAATAGAGTCAACCATTTATATTGGGCACTTCGCTTTTTATGTTTTACCTAGCATTTCTTCTCAAGGTACACCGCGAATTCCCCATAGATGTGTATCGGAAGCATGGCATTCTCCACTGTCAACCAAGACAGATTGGTGACGCCACACCAATGTCTAGGGTACATGAATTCTTCAGGGAAGAAAGGCCATTACCGTGCTTTGTGGCCATAACTTTGTCCAGCGCAACGCCTGAAAATCTACTGATGAAGTATTAAACTCTGATCATGACATTCGGATACCAGTCGAAATTGGAGCGCAGCTTGAGCTGCATTGCCTAGAGTAGATTGGAGAGTTGGTCTGGCTAAATCTTCATGTATCAGCATAACGTCTGCCATGGCAGTGCCATTTCAGTATCGTTCCACGAACATCGCAACGTGCAGTAAGAGCTGCTCATTTCCATATGCTTACTTCAGGCGTCTTGAGACTTCGCCAACATGTCCGTCCGACTCGGAAAAGCGCTCCAACCTTTACGCCTACAGCTTTCTTCCTTGCGTTCTTCGTCGGCTGAAATTCTCGCCTTCTCAATCATATTATCCAGGATCATCCACTCCACATCCTGAAAGAGAAAAGTGCTGCTTGATTTTTGATACTTTCTGCATTTCCCTCAATCGACCAGGGTGAGAAAATTCCGTTGTCGTGTTGTTGCAGTACTTCGTCCCGTTCAAGCTCTGGCTATACCCTGGACCCCCAAAATCCTGGAATCGCAGCATCAAAAGCTGCAGAGTCCGCTGCAAGGTCCACTTCAAAGTTGTCTCCAAGTGTCGCAGCAGAATCCTGAATACAATCCCACAAATCGCTAGGATTACCTCGCTCTACTCCTAGAGGCTCCACGGCCTCAATGGGCATTGGCGAAAGCGCCTTCAGGAGTAAGCAGCAATACATCGCGAGAATTTTCTCGCCCTGCTCCGAGAAGCTCCACGCTCTCAGCGGGCATTTGCGGATACGCAGGATTTAGCAGCGTGCCCGGACCAAGTAGACGTACATCTCTAGCTAGTGCCTGCGGAAGCAGCTCAGAGACAGGCATAGGCAAACACACAGGAGGAACGTCAAGTGGTGGTCCCGCTCGCTGCTCGTGAAAATTTGTCATGAAGGGACAGGCCGGTGGGCGTCCTTGCGTTCCCTCGACATGGATCTCACCGTAACCTGTTGCCTTTGTCTTATTTTTTTCATAATAGGCACGTGTCTTTGTGCTCGGTGTCGACTCAAGGCTCGAGACAGTCCTGGTGGAACTTGTGGAACTTGTGGCCGTTTCCGCAAGGGTGCGCAAGCCAAACATTTGCCTTGCTGGCGTCTGGGTTGTCGTCATCTACGACCGGTCCCATTTTGCAGATTGCGCAGGCCTCAGACTCGTCGCTTAGCGTGGTGGGAGCGATTTTGGGATATCTGTCGAGAAAGGGAGTGGATCGCTGGTGCTGGAATCTACATATATCCACCCCTGCAAGCGCAATAAGTGTCAGACAATCACAACAACGACGCTCAACACAAACGACATCTGCACCGACTGCTGCCTGTTGCCAGATTTTAAAAAATCCCCAACATGGACCGAAGAAATGCAACATCTAACAAACTAGAGTCACGAACAACAGCTGCGGTCCATAGACCGGATTTATGAGTTCTTCTCCCAGGACCCAATGTGTTTCGAGCATTTGTTCCGGGGCCGCTTGGCCCACCACGACGAGAGCCTTCTGAGAAAAGGTAGAGACCTGTTGAGCCTCGAGCTGACCATCTTCTAAACACCAACTCTCAAACCTAGTGAGGCACCTCTCGTCAGCGCTACGGGTGCCCTGCAAGATACCATCGGCATCCGCGTGGCACTGAAAGGTGCTGCTGTTATGAGAGCAGAGGAGTACCAGGCACTGCCTGAGAAGGGCTTGATGAGTGCTGATTTCGCTTGGCTGTAAGACGAAGCATGCGCCATATGCAAGGAGAGCTAAGTAAAAGAAGATGAACACTCGTACGGGTTCAAGGTGTGCGTCAATGATCATTTGTTTCGTTTAAAAGCATCTTGGAGTGGGTCGATGCACTAGGTGCCAGAGAAAATTAGATTTGTCCGATGTGCCAAAGCTCCTT
Organism: Calycina marina; assembly: GCA_019669825.1. Lineage (NCBI taxonomy): Eukaryota > Fungi > Ascomycota > Leotiomycetes > Helotiales > Pezizellaceae > Calycina > Calycina marina. The sequence continues at coordinate 44,388 of MU253781.1, forward strand.
TGAGCGATGATGTGAAAGAAGAGATTAAGATGCAGAACAAGCTGATTGAGTTCTATGTCAGAGACCCGTAAGACAGCTGCTCAAGGGAAAGCTCAAGGGAAAGCTCGGGACCTGCTCGACGAGCAGGGACAGCAGGCACGGGCAAATCTACCTAATAATGACCAGCCAACCTTATGGTTCGGTTCGATGGTGCTCATAGGGGTTTTCCGGCTATCTAGACCGTATTTCTAGTCTAAAAAATTACCAGGCTTATTTCACTTGAAGTGGTGCTCTGCACCTACTGGTTAGCGACACTTCAAGAATTTGTACATCTTTCTATCAAATTGACCTTGGCCAATTGGGGCCCCTTGGACCATCGTAATAACGCAACGCTTTCCCTCATACTTCTATTTGGCATGACACAGCGGAGACCACCACTTACTGAGGGAGTCATAATTCAGAATATGAATATGTGGCTTTATCGTAGCGTCTACCGTCTAACACCCACTTGGATGAGAGTAAAGGAATAAAGCAGTGTAGCCATGCTAGCAAACTTTTGTCATCCGAGGCCATCTCAAGTTCTGAAGTGTAACCCTGGAAAGGTACGCAATGAGACGTCGGGTTTCATACCAGGCCATCGAGGGCGCCAGAAGACTACTTCTGTGCAGTGTCCGTGGAAAGCATGTTAGCAAAATGCGTCAAGTGCTACTGCAGAGACGGAGACTAGGATCATGTTCTAGTCCAGGCCAAAGCTTCCCTTCAAGATTGCTTCATGACTGGGTCACTGAACAGGTGTACAGAGTTCATTCACCAATTGGATATTGAACCTAGAGTCCTTAATGAGAATAAACTTACTATTCTCGCATCATGTGGTCGGTCCTGGCCAAACCATGATGCTATGATCAACTCGGCAAGGTATCCGGGGTACGGAACTCATCTCCAGAGATCAAGGCTTCATGAATGGTATTAATATATAGTCATTGGCACTTGCCAAACGAACACAATTGGATGGAAATGTTATTTACTCAATCTACCACAGAAGAGACCAATGACTCCCAAGCTTCCATAGTTATCGCGACAATGATATATCTCTCCAAACATCTGCAGATTGTCATGCGATATCTAAAATACTTACATATTCTCCAAATAGCGTTATCCATATAGGTTTCTCATAGCCTAGCTTTTAGACCACTTTTATGCGCTGCCTTCTCCCATTGCTCAACTCTCTTCTTTCCAGCCTTCTGCCGCGTATCTTCTGCTTCATTTCTCGCAGTGAAAAGTTGATCATCGCCAGCATGGTCACCCGTGTATGCGATTGACTCTCGGAACATTTCCATCTTCATAAGTCCATATATGCCAGTCTTTCCCATCTTGGTCAACTTTCTGTCCTTTATGAGAGCCAAAGCCTCATCCATGCCGCCCAAAACATCAACGATCCCACCATCAAGAGCTTCCTTGGAGTTGAAACGCTTGGCTTCTAGCACCAATGAGCGATATATTTGGGGGGTGACTTTCTGGCGGAAGACGGAGGACATGGGACCACGGAGTGCAACACCGAATTCGAGCTCATTGAGGCAGAGGAAGCCGCGGGCTGGGTTGAATATTCGGTAGTCGTGGTACATGGCGGTCATTAATCCACCGGCGAATGCATGGCCGTTTACTACAGCTATCGTCGGCATGGGATATCTGCGAAAATTGTCAGCAAAGCATTCAAAGGTTGTTTTTCTCCACGCATATGTGCATTATCTTTATGAGGCATAGACCCACGTTATTAGACGTTTCCAGAGGGCGTATAAGCTATCCGGAAAGTACCCCTTCGTTTCAAAAGCATGCTCCAGATCTAGTCCATTGCTATAGAATTTTTCTATGCCACTTGTAGTGACTACAACGCCAGGAGGATGCGAAAATTCTAGGATATCGAGTGCCAGGAGGAAGGTTTGGCAGAAGTTTGTCACAAGTCGATTATCCGGAGGCGACGTGAATGTCAAGACATAGACACCATCGGATGGGGATGAGCAAGTGAAGGAGCCCACTGAAGAGCTCGAGTCCTTTGACTGTATTGGGAGGGTGAAGAGCGCGGTAGCCATGTTGCTCCAAATTCTGATGTGTGGTGCAAAAGATGGCCTATGTGTTGAGGATTGGATGATGCACGTAGTAGTGAGAAGTAGAGCAATCCCAGCCGAGGCAGTTTTGACAGTGGAGATGATTACTTATTGCATTCACTTACGCTGTGTTCCTACATTCCTTATGATAAGCCGATCCTAATAATTTGAGCATCACCTAGACGTGTGTTATCCGTTTAGAACCTGCGAGTACTCAGGAATATGTGTTGGCTGTTCCTACCTAGATATCATGCAGCTGTCAATCACATGGAATTTGAAGCAAGAATATGCCAGCCTTGCACGGATTGTCTCAACTTTGACTAGGTGGGGCACAAGGCTACGGCCGACACTGTCGACCTTTCTTCGCGACACAGGACCTGTGAAAGAAATTAATCTCGCATGCCCTCTCACTCCAGACCAATCATGGCAGAAGAGACACCGAAGAAGAATATCGCATTCTTCCATCCAGACTTGGGTATCGGTGGCGCAGAACGACTTATAATTGATGCTGCAGTTGGCTTACAGAATCGTGGCCATAAGGTCGTGGTATTCACGAGCTATCGCGACCCTCGGCATTGCTTTGACGAAGCCAGAGATGGTTTGTTCTTCTTTCCTTAAGAAAAACGTCTCAGGTTCTGATATTTCTACCAGGAACACTTGACGTACGAGTTCGTGGCGACTGGCTCGTTCCCTCCTCCATATTCTCCCGCTTCACCATCATATGCGCCATCTTGCGCCAGCTGCATCTTATAATATGGGCATACTTTACTTCCGAAATAGCAGAATTCGCCCCATCTGCATTTGTCGTTGACCAACTCAGCGCCGGTCTTCCTCTTCTGCGCTACCTATATCCTCAAACACGAATACTTTTCTACTGCCACTTCCCTGACCTTCTGCTGGCACAAGGTCGTGCGTCGATCATAAAACGAGTTTATAGAATTCCTTTTGACTGGATCGAACAATGGAGTATGAGTTTTGCAGATTCCACAGCTGTAAACTCTGGTTTCACAAGGGGAATGGTCGGCATGGTATTTCCGGAGCTGGCGAGGACGGAAGATCTACAGATTCTATATCCATGCGTGGATACCAAGCCGAAACAGTTACCAGAAGATATAGTCGCTGCATGGAAAGGTCTCGACATACTTCTGAGTATCAACAGATTCGAGAAGAAGAAGGACATTGCGCTTGCGATTAAAGCATATGCAGGTCTTGGAGCAGAGGGCAGAAAAGGCGTCCGTCTGGTTCTCGCTGGAGGATATGATCATCGTGTACAGGAAAACGTCACATATCATCAGGAGCTGGTTGATCTCGCAGAAGGACTCAAGCTCAAGACTGCAACTACGAAAACGATTGTCACAGCACTAAATATACCATTGGACATAGATGTACTCTTCCTTCTCTCAGTTCCGAGCACGCTGAAAGATATGTTACTCAACACGGCCAAACTTCTCATCTACACGCCCAGCAACGAGCACTTCGGTATTGTGCCTTTGGAAGCTATGTTGGTCGGTCTTCCGGTTCTAGCTGCCAATACTGGCGGCCCTCTAGAAACAGTCGTACATGGTAAGACAGGCTGGCTATGTCCGCCAGGCGATGTCGAGGCATGGACAGCAGTGATGTACAAAGTTCTTCACCAAATTTCTCCCTCAGAATTGAAGACTATCAGCGCCGCCGGGCGGAAACGCGTTGAAACCGAGTTCTCAATTACCAAAATGGCGGAAAGGTTCGACGACTTGATTGACGATATGCAAAATAAAAAAAGAAAGAGCATGAAAATGTTTGCGCTTTTCATGCTAAGTTTGTGTGTGTCGGCTTGGATTACGCTGATTTATGCTTCCATAGCCTGGAGGTATTGGCATGGAGAACGGAGACGTCGAGAGACGAGCGCCGCTGAGATGTCGATTATAGCAGCGAACACTGCTGTCATTCTTGGATCGGCGTTCTTTGCGTTCAAGTGGCTACGGAACTAAATACGTAAATATAGATCGTGCATGTGGGAAACATATCTGCCTTGGCTATAAATGAAAATGATGATATGTTTCACTGAAACCTTACTGTGTATACTTCACAGTATTGCTTTCATGGGTGCAGCTAGCTGCAAGTGCTGCAGGTAGCAAGAGACAAAAAATGCAGGTCTGTTTCGTCACTAATTGTCAAAAATATGCCGTTCCGCATTTGACACATGTAGAATAGTACTCACATTAGGGCATCGATACATCAGTCATTCAAATTGAGGTAACAGAATGCAAGTGAATAAACAAATCGAAGCGAAGGCTACGACAATTGGCACCCGAACCCAACATATCACTCAAATCTCGCATTGTCAATTATCAACACGCCCGATCACTTCAAAATGGAGCCCAATGCCAAATATTGCGTGAACCGTTGGATTCACATGCTCTAGAAAGCCCACACCTACGCAAAGGCCAGCCTTCATATCTATATTTCCCCTTCCATGCAAACTATGTATGGAACCCCTTGTCATCATTGTATGTCATCATAACTCGTAAGTCCTCACTCCAATGCGCCTGAAAATTCAAGCCTCATATCTAGATCCCGTATTCAATATATACAGTGAGGGCGTCCTCTTTTCCTCAAGTCCTCCTTATCGATCCAGAGCGCAAGCTATCCAAGAGAGGTAATATGCTTAAAAGTACTCGCTAACACTTCTTGCGCGACGGACCTTGGCAAAGCCAATGTCAAGCGTGTCAGACATGCCAGCCGTGCACTTGGTACCGGCAGCGATCGACATCGCGACGGACCAGGTGCCAGATGCGCAGCGCTGGAACGAGGTGCCCGCGATACAGTTGTACTGACCTTCGTCTGTGCAAGGGCCCGATTGGGTGCCTAAGTTTGGCGTGCTTGATGGTGATGACGAAGCAACTGGAACGACTGGTGCCGCCGAGCTAGCAGAGCCGGGAGAAGCGGAAACGGTAGGCTGGACGACGGCGGAGGAAGCAGCGCCAGAAGAACCGGATGAGGCGATTGATGTTGGCGAGGATGTCGAGCCTGATGTAGCGACTGTGGCGAAAACACCACCGGGGATGCTAGGGGCAGCAACTGAGGATGCGGAAGAGGCTTGCGTGGCGAGCGTGGTGGCACTTAGTGAGCTTTCTGATCCTGATCCAGCAGAGGTTGCTGGCGAGCTGGATGCCACTGGAGCGGCGCTGCCAGCGGCTGTGTCGGAACTAACTACTGCTGAACTACCGATTCCATTGACTGCAGCGCAAGTACCTGTGAGAGTGCCAGCAACAGTGGTGCCAGTTCCAGTGACATCTGGTCCAGGCTCTGGGAAAGTGAGATCAGTAGTCTCGATGGTCGTGCAGCCGTTGTCGAGATTAGCGACAAACATGTCTGGACGAGCCGAGAATGCTGTTGTCGCACGCTTTACTTTCGATGAAGCACCGCTGATAGTGATGGAAGCGCAGTTCTGGTAGATCTCACGGTTGCCAACTTTGTTGTACCAAGTCCAAGCAAACAGGGCAGCACCAGAGGCGGCATCCGAAGGAACCGTGAAATCATAAGAAGTGGTGCCAGCGCCAGGGCAGTTGCCGATGTAGGAGTGGATGACAGTGAACGACTCGCCTCCGTCGTAGGAAAGTGCGGCTTGGCAACTCCCACCGTCGTGGTCGGCACCACCGGTGATGGTGAAGTTGTTGGTCGATCCAGCTGCAAAGGTAGCGGTCGATCCGCCGGCCGCGGTGCCGAGATCAGACTGGTAGCCTTTGCAAGGGAATTGGGAGGGGCCTGTTAGAGGAGAGGTCATTGAATAATCGGCGTTGCCGGAGGAGACCAGTGCGTTGAACTTGCTACGCAGAGGAGCAGGGTATTGCATTTCCATGTGTGCATATGAAAGCTGTACGCCAAAGGCGACAGCGAGGGCGAGCAGAGTGTAGTTTTGCATGTTGATGTGGTGTTCAGTCTAGCTGAAAAAAAGGGTTGTAAAGTGGAAGAAGTTTGCGTCTATCAAAAAGATGTCAAGTTTGTTGAAGTATGCAATGAGTGTTTTAGTGACTTGGAAATATATAGACGAAGCCAGCGTGTGTTCAGTCAGAGGTTGAACGAGACCTGAATTTCCGAGCAATATTCGATAAAGTGAAGCAATGAGTGTGGGTAAGATGACTCAGGAGCGTGAATGATAATGTGTCCAGCACAGTAGCAAAGAGGTCGATAGAACAATTGTGGATGTCTGAGATGGAAAATGTGAATTAATCTCATTAGGAGTGCGTGGAACTTGCCTTTGTACGAAAGGTATTGACGAGGCTGGCTGGTGTGAATTCTTGCCCCCTGAGCACAGCCGAGCTATTCCAATGCCGTGCAAAGACAATTTCTCTGCCCACCCCACCATATTGATTGAACATCTTGGGCAATTCGATAAGAATGGACAGTTGTCAAGTTTCACAAAAGTTGGTTATCGCATGGTAGGACCGCTCTGGTCAGCCGCGTGCACGAGAGCCTCCCAGGCATCAGCAGATGATTGACCGAGAAGGCCTCTGGCTGAACTGGATCTTGCGCAAAGCTGGAAACACTTTCGACCATTGAGAAGGGCAAAGTCATGTGTGGCGATGGCACGAAACATGTCATTGTATGGATGAAACATTGGTGAACAGACGGAAAGGGAAAAGATGAAGATCAGCTCAAGGGTACGGTGTGGGGAGAGCAGTTCCCGATGCTTGTGAGCCAATAGGTTGGTTGCTGAAGACCGGTCTTGGTGTCCTTACGCCCCTTACAGGCGACAGAATCACTTTTCCGTCAGGTACCAACGTCAGCGCATGGAAAGGATTGGAGTCGGTGAGATGCTCGTGCTGTGAACTGACCACAAGACGGACTTGGTGGGTGTGATGCCAGCTCAAGATGTGTGTCTGGAGTGGCTGTGAGTCGACGGCATTGACAAAGAAGATCGTGGTATGCTGGTTTTGCCTCTCGAGTTTGTTCACGATCGCATCTCCCCAGTGCGGCAGTTTCATCTTCGTCTGTTTGTTGTCCGCTCCCTTCTGTGTCTAATATGGGTACGTACTGTGTAAAGGCCGTGCCACTTTTGAGATCTAGAGCACGTAACCGCCTGGGGAGATCATGTTGGTGCTTCAAGCCTTTCCAATCGATTTTTGGCATGGTACTGTAACTATTGTTTGGTCGTGCACAGCAAGTACTATCTCTTGATGAATGGTAGTTGACATCAGATGCAAATGAGGTTCGTACTTTATTGCTTTCGCTTCTACCGTATTCTTTACACTGAGGAACTAATTCATTTGGTGGTACAACAAGTCTTTCTCTGCCTCGCTTGAGTATGAAATTCCCTGACAGAGAAAGGGCTTAGCAGACATGGAAGGAGCTCAAATTGTTCAGCAGAAGCTGTAAGGCAAGATGTTGGTACTCCACTACTCTGCAAGACATTTTACAGAGACGCAAGAGCTTGATGTCACTACACAGTTACCAGACAATGCGGCCGCTGACACGTTCGTGACAGCTGGGATAAAGACTCTACAAAAAGACAAATTCTTTCAAATAGGAACGGGAGAAGTTTGTAATCCTCAGATTCCGGCAGAGTAGTTGTATTCAATGGATGGCTGTGGCAGATCCTTTCATGGCTTCTGATTGTCATGTTGTTGGTTGCAGTCATTGGATTCCCGTAATTTTTTGACAGGAAGCTGGTCTCACAATGGTCTGTAGCAGGCTATGGAATCAGTCTGAACTCTCGGTTCGCCATATTATCTACCTTTGGCAGTGGATATCTAATGGTGCTAGTGTCTGATTACATTAGCCAGCTGAAATGCAACTGGTACGCCAAAAGAGAAAGGTCCTTAGCAGGCTTTGAAGTGTTTCATGGAGCCCGCAGGGGATATTTGGGTTCTGATCATCTCTTATTTCATCCAAAGAAGTAGATACTCCTGAATTTGGACAAAACGGGCTCTGCGCTGACGAACTCTAGTTGCATCACAGGTCTAGGAGCAATCCTGACCATTGCCGCACTTAGAAGCTCTATCTCAGCCTAGTAGCTTCTTACTTATCCATCGCGCATGGTGGCCTCAAATGTAATGATCTCTCCGAGATGCTAGACCATCACAGTGTTGTATTACCATTGCCCAAGTAAGTCACATTGCGGAATTATTTCCCCACACACCTTCTCCCGCCTGACATTCTTCTACAGATGACCCTGGCATTGTCCCTCCATCAATATCATCTGCAACATTCCGAGGACTCTATACACCTACCAAGCAAACAGTTCCTCTGCTGACGCCATTGTGATCGACTGGAAAATGCACCATGCTAGATTTCCAATCTTTAGGATATTGCTACACGTTTTCAAATGTCTCCCAGCACATGAACGTTACATATGAAGCAAACGGCGAGTCATATAATATTATCTACACATTTTCAGATCAAGCTTCCGCCACGCTCATAGAAACAGGTTTCTCTGATCTCAACATAACTTCATAGGTCGCTACAGATCCCTCTACTGCACTCCCTGGTATTCGAGGACGGCTACCATGTCTGGTACATGTTCTTTGATCAAGCACCGATCAACGCCGAGATAGCAATAATGATGGCCTTGGAATTCATGCTATATCCTTGCATGCAAACTCGTCATGTTATATTCATCAATGGAATGACTACAGGGTCTGTAACAAATGCAGAATTCGTTAAATTTGAAGTAGGGGATTACTATCATCGACTCCTATATGCTTCAGCTTCCAATCACGCCTACAGTATAGAGGATCTTTTGGAATCCAGCAATAAATGGGATCCTTGACGTGGCAGTGGACAAGACTTCGCCCATGATACAGATATCGTATCATTCTTTTTAGGGATCATTCAAAATCCTTCTTTCAGCATTTCTCAGATTGAAACGGTTATTCGTAACGTAACAACCAGCCTATCAAATTTTTAAACGCCTTTCAATATCATGCGGAAAGCAATGTTGACTTATACTACAGATTTCGCCAGAATCAAGCATCCTCCAGCTCTGCAATAGGGACAACTTGGAAACAAGAATCATTCTTGTTAGTACTTTGGCCGTGGATTCCGTGCCAGGCAGCATTTGTAACCGGCAGCGGATTAGTTTTCCATCATCACGATTATTTAGAGTCATAAATTGTATACGTCAGCATGGAAGTCATCTAGTCTCGCTCTTCTGTGTGCGTCATGTAGACTGGGGACTTTGAAAAGTGCAAAAGACATCGGAAAGGCAGTGCGTCGACAGCGAGGCAAACTGAAGCACCATGAGAGTGGCAGAAAGCTACAACGATATTACTTCATCAAATGCTATGAAAAAATACCATAGCCATTGGCCTTAGATACCCTTGGAACACTGGGCGCCATATTCAGTTCAGCATCCCCCATCCGGTGGCTAAAGGAACGAAACTCCATGCATACGTAAACTGACCTGAGAAAAAAGCCTAGGTACTCACATCGACCGCCAATAACTATGATCAAGCGAGGCAGTCTGCTCTGGGCTTTAGCTACTTGGTAAATGATGTAACTTGACATCGTCAAAGACGTAGTTCGCATAGCAATCTCATGCTTGTTTGGCCATAGATAGTTTATTGAGCTTCCGTCTCTGCTCAATTAGATTAGCTCTCATTACGTGATTTATCGCGTGGTCCAAGATCAGAATTGAATCTAGAGCTGTTTGAATTGAGAAGCTGTCACGCGTCAACGATGCGTGCCGATACGCGCCGAGACGCGACGAGACATTAAACTCATGTATGAATATTGCTGCATGACACAGGTCGCGATGCCTCAAAAGAATCAGGCAAGCACTTCAATTGCACATATGCCTGCAAGCCGTGTACTACGAAAGACATCAGTACCACTCAGACAAGCCAAATTCCCTGTACCAAATAAAAGGATCCGAACCTATGCCACCAAAGCTCCAAAACGAATACCTGCTCTTGTGACGCAAGATACGCTCACGCAAATATGGGGACAAGACGAATTTGGAGATGAGGACGAAGACATAGAGGTAGAGGAGGAGGCGAGAGAAGGACTGGATGATTTTTCAGCGAAGGCACCCAGATCGGCGAGAAGAGGCACCAGTTATGTGAAACGAGTAGTCGTCGCGACGGAGGAAGAGAATAAGGACGAGGAATATCTGGAAACTTCTGAGAAGAGGAAGAAGAGGAGGAGGAAAACTACCGGTGATGAGCTGGATATATATCAGGACCAGACTAAAAAGGCAAAGAAGGGTCGCAGGAAGACACTTGGAGATACTTCTATTTCAGACTCTCAGCAGACATTGACACAAATGGTTGGAAGTCCTAGAATACCTTTCGATGATGATTCGATTGAAGATGGGACAGTGTATGATGTTCCCAATTCTTCACAGTATCAGCCTCCGCTTCCGAGGAGGAAAGCTGCCGGTCTATTACCCAATAACTCTGAGAACGCAGTTGAGATGATGCCTCCTCCTCAGACACCTCGAAAGTTCAAGCTTGGCGCAGAAATACCGTCCTCGCAATCGCCAGCGACTCCTTGCTCTTCACGTAGCCGTGGGATGCGGATGCCGCTACAAGAGAGATCTATCAACACGTCAATTTCATTTTCCACCACCAGCAAACCAACCTTCATGAAGATCCATCAGAAGACTCCGCATCTAGAAGTTCGAGATACGTTTAATACAGAAGAAAGCCAAGAAACGCAACTACCTTCGACCCCGTCAAAGAAGTTGAGTCCGGCCAAGAGTGTCAGATTCTGGCTACCGGATGAGATAATTGAAGATGATGAGGAGGAACTAGAGGATACTGAACCGGAATTGTCCTCGATTGTGTTTCCTAACTTGAGAGAACCTATCAGTAAGGTAAACAAAAGCGATGTATCACAGGGTCCAGAAACGTCAAACAATGTGATCGCCAACGCCGACTCCATGGACGCACCAGTATCTGAGGGCTCAATGGAGGAGATCAGGGAACCTGAGATAGCGAGACTCTGGAAGGGTACAGACGAGGTAGCCGACTCCGAGTCCGACAGCGGTTTTGATACCGATGTCGAAGATATCTTGGCCTTGCCTACAGTATCTGGTGGCGGCATGCTGTCGCAAGATCTTGATGACCCAACGGTCGATGTGAACACTACATACGATGCTCCAACCCTCCAGGTACAAGATCCAGGAGCAGTGGAAGACGCGGGCCAGGAGACATACTACGATGCAGATTTTGGGATGGACACACAGTTTCATGCTGAACGAATTATGAGCACGGTTGAAAGCAGCTGTCGAGCAACTGAACCAAGTCAACTGGCGGCCCAGGAGGAGAATATCGCGCGTACTCGCTCTCATTATCAGGCGACACAGGTGCGAGAAGGAAGGAGCCAGTTTTTGAGCCAGCGGCTGTCAACCCAACACGTAGGCTATATGGCACCTCGGACCCCAGATTCCGATTCCTTCATTAGTATAAGTACGCCACAAGTCCAGTCGATCAAAGATGGCAAGAGAGACCATATCATCAAAGCATGGTATCTACCACCAAGTACTGTCAGACTATGGCTTTATGAGCCAGCCCCAAAATCGCGGATACGTTATATGGCAACTATCGGCCCCGTGAAACGTCCCGGGGATATTTTAAATGATGGAGGTGAAGGCAACGCGGAATTTGATGCCAAACCTTTGGGTAATAAATGGTCTGCCTACGAGATACTCGAGCTTTACGAGTTGGCTGATCCAGTAACTTTCGAAGACTGCAAAGAGAGAGGATGGTTCAAAGCAGCACCATCCAAGTTTGTTCATGTCAAGCCAGTTCCTCTAGATGAGTTGATGGCGAATCTATTACCTCCGATCTTCACTCGGTATGATGATAAGGATGAGTCTGTAGGTAATATCGGGGAGCATATAAACAAAATGGCTCAGGATGCAGATCAAACTCTTCCTGTTTCATCATCTACAGATATGCAGGAAGCAGTAGAGCAGTTGGAAGCAACCATGCGGCAGTTCACACAGTCCTCAGACAAACCAGCAGAAGAGTTCAACTCGGATCCGCCCATACTTGTGACCCGGACAACGGACGATGACATCCATTCTGAGCCACAGCTTACGCCTTTGCGGCCGAATACATCACAGCCTTTGCGCCATCCTGGACCATCACAAGCAGAAACCGTGGACGACACTCAATATTTGGCAGGAACTCCAACACATCGAGCGACACCAGAGATTGTGCTAGAATCCCCTACTCGTCCAGTTTCAACTAGTACGCCTCAATTGTCTACGCCAAGGGTACGGGAATTCCTGTCTTGTCGGGAACCATCGAGTACACCGCGTTTGCCGAGACATGTACAACATGACTCTTCTCAGCCTCATGAAATGAGCGGAAGATCAGGTTCGATAGTACCGTTCTCCATGCACTCGAGTCAGTTCCTGAGTAAGAGCCAGCTGTTGCCAGAAAGTCTCCTCCAGAATAGCATACCGGGTCCGACAATGTTTGTGGGCGACTCCGAGGATGATGAGGACTATGATTATAAATCATGACACGGGGCATTGTGTGGCAGTTCAAGATCAGGAAAGAAAGGATGAGATATTGCTATTCAGGATACGAGTGTAAGATGAAACTAGCCACAATACAGTACGGGCTCCAAACTCAGTGCCAAAACGCCAGATCTATGCATCGAGCCTCTCGTTTGTATACTGCTCCCCTTCTATATCTTATCAGGGCAATCTCTAGATCTCACATCCTCTCTCGGCGTACTGCTGTTGGCGCTCCGCCCATCTCCCTTCTCGCCTGGTGGTCGACTTCCACTTCTTCTAGATACCTCAGTTCCCCTCCTCACATCCTCAAGTTCGTTCTCCAACATCCCAATCAGCCGTTCCAAGATCCACTCCGCCTCTTCCCGCTCTCCCATCAGCGGACTACGGTTCCCCATCCAACTCCACTCTTCCTTCTTCCCGCTATCTCTCTCCCCCATCCTGCCCATGGCACCTCCAATACCTTCTCCATGTTGCTTTGGCTTCCGCAAAGCCTTTCGATGCGTCAACGCGCTATTCTCATCTTCTCCAATCAACTTCAGATACCACGCCCACTCATCAAACGTGTATTTTCTCGGCGGGCTAGAATTTAAATGTTTCATCACTTCTCCAATCTCCTTGATGAGAAGGTGGTGATAGTGCGGTTTGCTCTCTGGCAGTCTATCACTCGTTGTCTTCCCTCGTTCTTCAGCCTCGCGTTTCTCGGTCTTGGCCCGATCAGCCCGCGCCTTTTGCCTGGCAGACTCGGGGTTGTCTTTTCCTTCTGTAGCACCTACGTTACCATTTCCGTGCTCTGTTTCGCCCAGGAACCCAGGCTCGGAATTGAGTAGCCGACCACCGGAAAACTTGTTGAAGGATTGCTTGAGCGAAGTACGTAGACCTCCTTCGCCGGGGAGAACGGTCAAGGATCCGACCCAGAGAGTCAGGTCTTTGACTCCCTTGACAATTGTGTCGCCCATGTTAGAGATCAGGATTGTGAGCGAGGGCACGGCGAGGAGGGACCAAAATACAAAGAACGGTTTGCCGGAATTTGACTGCGGTGCGAAATCTCCGTAGCCAATCGTGAGCAGGGAGGTGTATGAGAAATACAGAGAGCCGAAGTAGGACCATGATTGCGCCTGTTCGGCGACCGTGAAAATGGCAGCGCCGGCGAACCAGAGTCCGAACCAGACAGCGCCGGAGATGATGAGAGATGTCCAGCGTCTCTTCATGGCGGCTCTCTGCTGGATCTGACGCATAATATGGAACTCTTTCTCGCGACGTTGACGTTCATTTTTGATACCGTCGTCTGATGGCGATCCTGGTGTCATATATTTGATAGGCTCCAGTAGGTCGGATCTGTCCTTGGATTCTAGTGATCCGAGAATACGGCGACGCTCTTTCTCGACCATGCGTGCGGACATCTTCTCCTTGCCGCGTTCCAAGACAAGAGAGCGGATAGATCCGATGACCAGACCTAGAATAATGATACCACCGATGGCGAACGGGAAGAGAAGACCACGTCCTAAATGTGTGGCAGGACTGTAATCGCCGATACCCACGGTAAGCAATGTATAGTCTGCCCAGTAGACTGTGTCGAGATAGTTCCAGCCCTCGACGTGAGAGTACACTGCCGCGCCACATAGGAGGTAGACGAAATAGAGAATGGTCTGCAACATGAGTGTCCTCTGTGAGATGGTGAGCTGAAACTCTTTCTCGTAGTGCCCAGCGTAAGCGCCATACACGTTGCAAACCATGAGAGTTGCAACGAGAAAGTAGAGAACTGCGGCGAAGATCGCATAGTAATATGCTTGGGAGAACGCATAGCTTTCTCTTGGCTCAAGCTGCAGCGGACCTGCTGCACAAGCCGTTAAAGCGATGAGGACGAAAGAAGACATATACCATCCTATGATGGTGATGGGTTGAGCGATGGAAAAGCGTATTCTCTTTGCCATGTTCATGAGTAGGGTCAGGTTTGATATTAGCGCTATAGTCAATTGAGCCGCATTAACTGCAATCAGCCTATTTTCACATGTCAGTCTCTTTTATGCATTTATTTAAGGCCACTGCATACCACTGCGGGTCGTCAACATCTATGTTGTCAGCCTCCGTCGCTCTTGGCGGTATATAGACCCTCCAATGGACTACCAAGGCACAGATGGAGAAGGCGGAGGCCATGGGCCCTCCAGTTCCCGCTATGAGTGGAAATGCAGTGCTAGCAAACCACCACCTGCTTGGCTCAAGGAAGGCTTGCTTATGTTCCACCGTGGCATCTTCCTCGTCCACCTTCTGGTTTTCGATGTCCTTTGCATCGTTCTGGATAGGCTCATCCAAGCCTGGGTCGTTCATAATGATGTTAGAAACTTAGGTGAGTAGTGGTAGTGGGAGTGAAGAGGTGTGTTCTTGCATTGTATTTGTTGTTCCTTGATCCAGACTGCGTCGCCTAATCTTCCTTGCTTTCTTCGAGATTGAATGGAATGACGTCGCGACTCTTGGCGCAGTCTTTGCGAGATTGTCCTCGCTAAACAGGAAGGTGGAGAAAGGGGCTTTGCACTTTCAAGTTCAATGGAGAAAACTTTCATTAGCAATGAGCTTCACTACAATGCAGATGAACCTAATCGCAGCTTATAGAAACACTTTATTCCATAAGGTGTTCATTAGCCGAAATGCAATGCGGTTCAGCTCCATACCCCAGCTCACAAGCCAGACTTCCGCTGGCGATGCCTTTCTCGCTTCCTCTTTTCTTCACACTCAGCATCCTCGACACATCTAAATTGTACCTCTTGTCTCTGTGTTGCATATATCACAGCACCTCGTGATGCTGCAGACGAAGGATCGACAAATTCATGTTTCATCAACATGTTTACCGTCTGAGAAGCAGCTTGATTGTCACTACGGGAAGAATACGCTGACAAAGTTTCAAGTGCTTTCTGCAACACGTCAAGTAAATGCGAATTTGCAGTACTTTCTCCACCAAGAAGCAACGTTGTGATCTGTTTATAGTTGGGGTACTTCTCCTCCCAAAGAAGCAGCTGTTCATACACCTTGTCCCGGTATGCATGTGGGGATGGATATGCCGAAATGTTGTCAAGACCAGTCTCGAAGCAGAGCTGACTTTTCTCGGTTTGAGGATCCGCGCACTTTTTCCCAAAAGCTGATCGATAATAACCCATGGCAATATGAAGGGCGCGACGAGTCGATCTACCACACCTTGGTCAATAGGCGGCTTCGAAGGATGTTAATATTGTAAGTACGACATAGAGTACAAAGTCTGGACCTGCATCTTTTCTTCTATTGTCGAACATTGTTCATAATATTGGAACCATAGAGAGTGCCAGATCTCATGAGGTGTTAGCGAATGGCAGCTTGGGCTATCGGCCAGGTCCGGCTGTGCGGTCTGCTCCGAAGCCACTGCATCCTGAACAGCCCAGATATTCTGGTAAGCCTACATGTATGTAAACAGATAGAAGAGTACGAGGTAATCTTCTTAACAACAATCAAGTTACTTTTTACACATTGAAGTTATTCGTTCATACATTCCGACAGTTCTCGTTCTCAAATTCTAACAGACAGAGTCCATGGCTGCTGATTCCGAGAATGGCTTTAGACTCTGATAGTTTGGTTATATATAGGCAGTGCCCGAAGATGTTGGTGAGCCATTAATGCAACCCAGAATACTCGACAGCGTCTTGAATGTCTTCGTCTGATATAGCTGCCATCCTTTGTGTAACAAGTACCATGCTATGGACAGGAAAGCCTAATTTGATTGAGGGGGCATCAGCCAAAGGGCGTATGAAACGACCAAGGACGTCGATTTCTAGAATCATTTCGCAACCAGCAGGAGCAGGAGCACAGATGCATTTCAGTTTTCCTGCTTCTGCTAAACAACTCCCACCGGAAAAAAAGCATGTGCATTATGAATTGTCGTAATACAGTCCTCCATTGCTACGAGCGCTACAGACCATTGATTTGAAGTCTCAATGCTGTCCCAAAGCTTTTGAGACGATGTAACAAGGGAATGCTCTTGGGAATTGGAATCTCGAAGGAACCCAAATCACTCAGAAATCCGAAATTTCCGGTGGAAATTTCCGGCTTGAATCCTGTAGAATCAAGTGGTACTGAAAGGGGTGAGTTAGGTATAGAGGCAGGCTCCTCCATACCTTCCATGACTAAAATATCGTTCGCAATATCGGCGACTAGGGTCATATATTCCAGCTTCCGTGACAGGTGCTAATCGAAGGTCTCTTGTACATAGAATACCAAAGCCGCCAGAGCGTAGCTTCCGGATTTCTCGAGGCCTTGTTTTGATCATCAATTATGATCCATGCCATTCTGTGTATAACTTAGCCAAAACATATGTTGGCGGATAGTAGTACTACTGTCTACTGACCGTGGAGTTTGATAGTACTCTGGGTCCATATCGCAATGCGGTCTTGACACTGTGTCATGGAAATGGCTATCGGCTCAATCTAGCTCAAGGATGATGCCCTATCATGAGCTAGTTACTATACCTCGTGAAGCATAGTACGTGCACGAGTGGCTTTCCACTTATTGGTTATAGAGTATCGCATCTTAGAATACCGCGCCAATTCTGTCATACGAGTATCAAGCGACGCAAACGCTGAATCGTTAAAGAAGTTTGCGCAGAACACAACATTATTATTGCTCCATAAAATCATGATATGTCAATTCACTAGTCTCCTTCCTAAGTTGAGAAGATCTATATTCTGTGTGGTGGGGAGAATTTTAGCCTCTACTCAGGCATCCTTGACTGCTTTTGCTCGTCCACGATGCAACCTTCGTAGTATGGTCCACCAATATCTTGCACTGAATGTAAGGGTTAGAGCCCATGTTGAGTCTCGGGCTAATCACGTGCCCTTGCTTACAATGCTTCTATGTTTTTCTCTCTGTTCCTTTGATATATCTAGAGGATTCTACGACACTCCTTCTCGTCTATATAAGAAGCAAGAGTTCGCGCCTGTACTTGCTCCCATGTACTTCTTATGTTCATAGTTTGATACTGAAACCTTACCTTTGAGTTATCGAGATTTGGCCTCTCACACTGAAGGGCTGTCTACTGGCTTAGTGTCAGATGCAGTGTCAGATGCAATGTCAGAGACAGTGTCAGTGATAGATACAACGACTTGAAGATAAAGAGCCCAATCGCTTGTGGCTCGGAAGTTCTGAACTTTGTAACCATGTATTCGTCCAGCTTTCGTTTCAACACTCATATTGCCTACGCATTGACTGGTATCATACACGAGGACATGGAACCAGGGGTCATCCTTGAACTGCTTTGCGGTCGGGTCGCGGGCTTTGACTGTTACACATTATTTATGATTACACTGTGACAATTGTTCTGAGAGAGCCAGTCTATATTAAGTTTCGCATACTGTAGTTGATTTCTGCATTAGCAAGAATTATTGGGGTCCCGGTACATTCGCCTGGCTTTGGCTTTGATGTAGGACCCTCAAATGTACATAAGGAGGTGGTACATCCAGGCGTTGTCATCGGATATGAGCGCCCGTAACCTGGTGAGATCACAGCATTCCTCCCTTGCAACTTAGACAACATAGTATCCATCTATGAATGAATTTACTGGCAAGGCTGACAACAACTTTGTTTGAGTGAGCCCCTGATTTGGTGATCACCCAAAGTTCTGTCTTGGTCTCTGTCATATTATCGTGCGATCGAAGACAATTGACCTTATGGAGTCCCGGCTGGCTGCTGGCATTCTAGCAGTCCCACTAACCTAACAAGCACTATCAGCACGTCGCAGGTTGAAGCTATCCGAGATACTTACCGTGCCAGGTCATAAGTCTTGACCACGATGTAGGCCACTATTTAGCTGATCTTCTGGATGGGAAAACCCTTGAGATACCTATAAGAAGTAGGCACGGCTATGTAGAGGGGTTTTTGTTTCAGCGCAAAACTTAACAGTGCTAGAAACTCGAAGTAGTTATTTCCCCCATTTGGATCTGTCACGGGTATTCCAGGGATGTTTTAAGCTCTGAGATATTACCAGTCAATTTTCGACGCCATCGAGGCCAACGGTGTTTACAAATGCGGCACTGTTCGCTGCTATAAAGAATCAATTAGTTGCGATGGCACTCGTATTCTGAATATGATGTAAGTCGACAAACTCGTATAAAACTCCCAGTCACCTGTGCTTAAGATCTTGGAGACACCTTTCAGGGAAATACAGAGCAGGGTCGTATATTAGTATTCAAAACGTCTATGAAGAGATAAGAGTTGCAAAGCAAGCTCTCGAGATATTTACAGAATCATTCCGAAAGAGGCTTAGCCCCCGCATACAACTCGCTAAGACGTTCTATCACATGACTCTTTCCCCCATCACAACACCTTTCAGATTTAGATGATCAAATTGTATGAGCCGATCATGTACGTTGCTGGTGTCGACTTCGTGGACACCTGTCAGTACTGTGAATTATAAGGGCATGTAGTCATGCACCGTCGTGTTCATTTGTGAAACATCCATGTTGAGACAAGGCCAAACATTGAAGTCGTAGGCTTGGAAGTAGCCAACTCTAAGTCAAGCGTCACAAAATCAGTCAGTCATAACCACATTTTCCGCGAAGATGAAATGAGCATACCAAAATGGTGCATCACGTTTTCAATGAACACGGATTCATTTCAGATATGTTCTTTTCACCAGGAGGAGCAACCGTGCAAGGTTTTTGCGGACCGCACACAGCGTCTTCGAGGGGATCTGGAAACGGAGGAGAGCTGCACCTTCCAGTGCTCAAGCAAATGTTGACTCCAGCTTGCAAGCCGCCTTCACAGCCAAGTCATTCCCAGGTGTCCTTAATGAATGTCTCCAACTCATTCACGGTAAGACCATGCGCTGTTGCGATGCTAGATCAGCTACCACTAGAAGTCACAGTGAATATACTGCAGCTACCAGCAAGGCGAAGTAGAAAGTCCTTGATGGCACTAGACAAGAATCAGAGTGGCCCTATCCAGGCCAATCATTGTCTCATTGTCTCATTGTCTCTTGCCTTGTCAAACTATTGTATGAGGAACTGACACTTTCCACGGAGGACGAGAACATCTGGAGATTAAAGTCCTTGGAGATTAGAGTACGTACCAGCGTTTACATGACATGCAAGCAGAAGAAGGAGCAAGACCAGAGTCTGTGCTCTAAAGAGCCTCTATACTGTGCCAAACATCTTGAACCACCTGCACCGTGGTTCTGTGAGAGGCCAGACCTCGATAACTCAAAGGTAGGTTTCAGTATTAAACTATAAGAAGTGCGTGAAGAGTAAATACATGCGAGAGCATATGCTCCTTTAAATAAGGAGCGTACAGGCTGTAGAACATACGAGAAACAGGGAGAAAGGTATGGAAGTACGCTAAATTAAGCGAGGGCCTTGGCCCGAGCACCATCATGGGTTCTAACCCTCACAGGTTCAGTATCGTGCAGAGCTGGTTTGTTAGAGAATGTAAAGGGTCAGGCTCTTAGGAGCTCGAGGCTGTGCCTCGGCTATCGGGAAAGGGGCTCGCAGGCGAGTCAGGAGGGTTAGAAATGAGATCCCGTACCAAGGCTCGAGGAGGTTGCCTCTGCTATTCGAAAAGGGGTTTGTAGGTAAGCCAGATGCTAGCCCAGGTTACACTATATATAGATGAAGGCCCCGATCCTCTCGAGCTCGGTATCGAGTTCAATAACAGTTATTATACGACTGCGCTTTGATTTATTCGAGTGTTTCAGCCCGTCACAGAGAGAGGCAATGTATTGCGAAAGGGTGTAAGGGTTGGAACCCATTTGGGTGCTCGGGCCAAGGCCCTCGCTAAGCACTGACGCCAAGGCCAAGAATGTCAGAGTGGTATTATCACCGCAAGAGGCTCTATACTTCTCTACACTTTTTCTTTGCATTTGTCAGAAGCTAGTTTCTCTAGAACAATCGGTGGATCCTTCATGTAGATAAATAGCGAAGGAATCTGCACTTATTAGTTGAATTTTAGAAACCACACCTTTTGAGCTACTCGAGGTTTGGCCTCTTACAAATATTGCGTGATCACACTTGACTTGATTGATAAATGCTTTCATTCAACTCGCTTGTGCTCATCCATACCATTTTTGACAGGCGTACGAAAGCCCAGTATTACACTCCATAAACAGCGCGTCCGTGAAGTTCACGAGAAGCGACGACTGCCACAGCAAGCTGCGCAAGGCGTTCTCGTTCACATTTCTCGATACCCAGCTGTATAGTCGTAATTCAAAATTCCCCATCGCTCCAAAGTGATCGGTGTTCTCGATCGTTAGCTTGGCGTTCACTTCGAAGGGAATAGTTCAATCTGCGCTGTATCGGAACGTCTACAAGCGCAGATTGCAGCAAATGTTCGTTATATGCCTCAGCTGCATCAACGGGTGGCGCTTGCACCTTCATATCAATCCAGGAGAGACCCAGAAGGTGAGGATATGAGGCGGATACGTGGCCAGTGTTGGGTACATTCATCGGCGACTGTGTTCCAGGACCTTGGACGTAGCAGCGGTAGATGTATCATATTTTGGCGACTTAACCTGTTCGGAGATCAACTCTGAATATGAAGAAACCCTAGAAGCATAAGCTGCTAGCAATGGCTGTTCATTATCCATTGCCACTTTTTCAACGGCAGCTCAACAAAAGATAAGACTGTTTAAAACCTTAGTGTTTAGAGTAACTTTGGTATCAGGCTGCTCTACAAGTCAGGGTCTGGCAGATGAAGTGATGGTTCCACTTCTGTCTTCATTTGTGCTGTACCGGACTCTCACTGCCGTGACCTGTACCGTTTCTGCGGTTGTTCTGGGATCATTCTGGACAATTGCAAGGCTTGCATGGCTGAGGTCATATACGGGGTATTCTGGAACTTGGTGATGAGGACACTCACCTCCTCACCAACTGCTTCGATGTTGGCTGTTCCCCTGCGGAGTCGAAACAGACCAGTGCTTTCCTAAGGTAATCGCTGAGTTATGTAGCGTGCTCGCGGAGGTTGTTGGGCCATGCTGCCACTTGAGGCCAAGTTGTTGCCATGAAGCCTGTCACACTGGGCAATGCGCACAAGCTCAGATTCCTCAGCTAGCCGAAAGGAGCGCTGCTAGATGTGGTTTTTGTTGCTCAGTTCCAAAAATGACGTTTTCGCTGTTTGTGATCAAATATGAATAAAATTGTATTAAGCGTCTTACAGAGAATCTGTGTGCGCTGATCATGACTAATCTCGAACCCTAATGGTCCAAGGCTCTAAGTGTACCCAGGGAAAGCCGCCTGGCAGGCGATAGAAAACCCTTCGTTGTTCTATCTACAAGCCCAGAATGGAGAATCAATCGAATATGGAACGTCTGGAGAAGTGAGCATAGTAGCCTTTGACACGTGATCATGAGATGCATAAATTGCATAAAGCTATTATGTCATGGTGATAAATTGCATAAATTCATTATGTCATGATTGGCTGCTTCGTTTCCATAAGCTGAAAGTGGACTGGTCAAACTCATCCCCTATCCCTTTCTTGGCTGTGATTCGCCATGCCAGGTTGACAACCTTGTTGCTGTAATCTTTTCTGGAATTTGTTAATGCTAAGCCATTTTGAACCTCAATATCTCGAGCTCCCCCTTTTGGATCACTGGCCCAATTCAACGACCACATACCGTCAATCATGCTAGGGCCTTCAAGACGCAACGCCATAGTTGCTGCAGTCAGCATCTTTCTATTCATCAGTCTTTGGCTTGGGCGAGACCAATTGGAGAACACGTCAATAGGCACGAGCATCGGGAATAAGATCAACACCTTCCAAGGTGTAACAAGCAAACGTCCGGCCGAAGTCGATCTCTTCTTGGAACAAGTCTTTTCGGTTGACAAGCCAAGGAAGCATGAATACCCAGCGCTGAAGTATATGTGCGACAACACGGTCTGGAGACCAGAGCTCAAAGATGTGTACATCCATTGTGTATATATGTTCGCGGGCATGACCTCGATCGTATCACAGATCAAAGTGTGCCTGAAGATGGCAACGGAAACAGGATCCAATATACTTCTACCTTCGATGCCCCTAAGAGATAGCAAAGTCCTGCAAGAGTTCAATCTCAACAATGCCGACAAATATCTGCCCTACGATCAGTGGTTCGATGCCGATCACCTGACCGAGGTGATGGGTCGAGTGTGTCCTCAGATCAAGATCCTCCGTCCGGACCAGGTGGGACCAGGCAAGATCGCTATCAAGAACAAATGGGACATCGACATCGGCAAAGCTCCAGGGTATCACCAGTTCACCAGCCATTTCTGGACCGGCCGCCCGTTCAAGGAGTTTTTTGACGATCAGTTCGACGAGCTCGTTGCCAAGGCACCGAAAGATTCTCTAGCCCCTCCAGGAATCACCCAGATAGACATCGCCTCTCTGTTCCTTCTGTTCAAAATCACAGATGACCCCACTCACCGTGATCTCAAGCTATGGAATGAATTCTCCCTCCTCATCCGCTATCTGAAGGGCGTTCGGACAGTTGCCATCAAGCTCCTCGATGAGATCCCACGACCTTTCTACGGCGTGCATTTCAGAGTTGAAAACGACACGATCTGGAGCTCGCTCGAGACGCAGCTGAGTAGGGATCTTGACGCGCTGGACCAAGCATGGGAGCAGTTCCGCGACGATGTTGTGGTTTCCAGTGGCCCGCCCAAGAAGCCGCCCGTGTATCTGGCTTGCGGTGACGAAGCTGCGATGAAAAAGTTCATTGAGGAAGGCGAAAAACGCGGATGGGAAGTTACACACAAGTGGGATCTTGCTCGCAAGCATTCTGATCAGACTGTCGTCGCCCAGATCGATGCGCTCGCGTTCGACTTCCAGGGCGCAGTGGACCAAGGCGTCATGTTGGAAGCGAGCTTTTTCCTGGGCATCAGTGGTAGTGCTTTCTCGAGTACTACGGCGAATGCCAGAGACGTCACGGGGAGGTACCGTGGAAGCTCGTTTACGAATGTAGTTGATGAAAACGCGAGGAATCATCTCTTTAATGATGGGGATGCAAGTTCCTACGCCTGTTGTTTGTAGGATGTTTGATGGGTATCATGTGGGTGTAATAATAGACGAAGTGGCATTTGGGCACGGCGCATTGGAGTACCGAATCTTCAGGATATTTGGAGCTATTTCAGCATACGGATCTCATTTTGACTTATGTATATGACACTAGACTGCCTCAAATAATACGGTTAGGGCACTGGGTCTCTCTCGGAAAAATTTCATATATCTTGGTGAGGAAATGCTGCTTCTCTACTCCGTATGCCCTGAAACGGCTCGCGGACTCATATCCACGCATTCAAAATCTAGCCTTGATTATATCCGCTGCCTCTTCATAGTAGTCAGAGATATGCTGACTGCAGAAGGGAAAAGATGTCCATTTACCTCAGCAATATCATATGCCGTTGACCGGGTAGTTGTCACTACTAGAGTCGGGAAGATACTAGCGTCTATAACGCTCAGCCGTCGGATGCCGTGGATCGACAAGTCTTCCCCAACCACGCCCCCAAGTTCAAGTAGCATTTTTGCCGCAGTCCCTACCGGATGAAAAGCACTAGGTTCAAGTGCTACCTGCATCCAGATTTCGAGATTTGCATCGGAGATTACATTCAAACCTGGAACTGTCTCGATGGGTAAGAGTTGCTGAATCGGCTCTTCCCGCTTAAGTAATTTCTTAGACCTTTGAATAGCGCCATGTTGATGCGGATGTTTAGCGATTTGGTGAGGATTCGGTAGTCCACCATCGGCTCACTGTTCGGACTCGACACGTTGATGTGTACGTATCCACGACTTAGTGAATGCTTGTTGAAGATCAATGTGCTTCCGGTGCCCGTGAGGGGAATTTGGAGCTATGAAGTGTCGTTTGATCGGATGCCAGCAACCATTACTTCCAGCTGAGCGGCGTATCCTGCTATCACTGTATTGGGGGTCCAGGAAGAAGTGCTGCTGCAGGATCTAGTTTCTCCTAATCTGCTGCTAAAGAATCTCGTAAATCAGGCGCTATGACTGGTAGACTCAGCTGTGCGGGAGTAGTTGGGTCAATGATTGAGTACGGTCCTAGATGTTGTGTCAGATTTGCGACACCACTAAGTTGGAGGATCTGAGGGGTATGTATGGCAGAGCAGCGAGTATAACCTCTTTCCGGGCCTTCACGATCGTCGCATCGTCATCACCACTTCCCCCATTGATCGAAATCCCATCAGCCGTCAGATCCCCGGCAGTGGAGAAAACAAGCTTGTCCACCTTGTTTCCAGATAGTAAGGAAAAAATCCACCGACGGTGCATCCAGGCCCGAGGATATAATTATTGGACCCGACGTAAGTGATGTAGAAACACTCGCGTGGGATTTTCATTGTTCTGTATCCACCAGGGGCATAGAAATTTAGATCAATTAGTAGCCATACTCGACGACGAGGACAGACAGTTCTCTATTGTTGTTGATGCTCTGGCTTTGTGGGGTTTACATCTTACCTCTCTCATTCCCAGTCACTTTGACCGCTGCTGTGAGACCAGCTGTTTTCCCACCAACAATGACGTAGTCGTATGTGGTGTCGATATCCTGCGCATGGGTGAGGTGTCGCGCTTCCTGGACGAACGGGGGAAGATTTAGTACACGAGCAAGTAGACATGCTGCGATGAAGTAGAATGCGATTTCAATCATCTTGAGTTTTGCCACGCGTGAAATCGTCTGTCTCCAACTGAAAACACATCTGGGACTACCTCTTCGTAAACGATGTTTTCTACGCGGCATACCTGTACTGTGAGTGCTTTCTTGTATCGGTGTAGGTTTCACGCAACTTACCCCTCTCAGAAGCTTTAGCATAATACTACAGTAACCAAGTTCGGTCTTGCAGCTTATGATTACACCAGAGTCGGTATCTACGGTAAATAGACACGCCAATTCCATCCAATATCAGGACCCCTATTTAGCCGACCCCTTCTTCAGATCTCAAACCACTTCGTCAACAAAGAATGACGCCCGACATTTGTTAGGCGTTATAGCTACCATACTTCCTGCCTTCGGTACTTCGCTACCATAGGCTTGATTATCTGAAGCCGATTTTCCCACCCTTGACCATTAGTCCAGTATTTTTTCATCGTCCTCATCTGCCCACTTGAGCTGCTCCAGTCCATCAATTGAAAAGCCATAGGTCCATCGACAGCCCGCGGGCGGAGTAGTTCGCAAAGGAGGACTGGATGAGGCGCCCAGAGCACCGAAGAAACTCTCCAGCCGCAGCTCAGAAGAAGAAATAGCGCACACGCTCTCCATTATGATACACACAAACCAATTGGAGGGCGAAATGAAAGCGACTTCCTCTTACGGGAAACTGTTCGAGGGCGTTGAGCGTCGGAGGACTGAGATCATTGTTCTTATCTATCTTATGAATTTCATTATTGGTTTTATGGGAATCCCTGGAACGATGAACCGTCCAAGTCTTGCTTATGCTATGGGAAGCATTCTTCTGGTGCAATATGTCGTCTACTTCATCACCATGGTTACAGAGATCCCATCTGGCATGCACCGAGCGAAGAACGTTGTGTTTGCTCGTGCAGTGTGAAACTTGGTAGCTATCGTTAAGTGACAGCTTATTCCTCACATGATACAAACTACGTCTTGTAACTGGGGAGTGAAGATGCTTTCTTCTGGGGTGGACTGACTGATGCTGTTCATCCTTGCATGGGCTTATTTCCGCGTGCCGTAAACCGAGGGTCGAACATTTCTGGCGATTGATATCATCTTCAAAAAGAAGGCTGCAGCGAGAGACCTGAAGAATTCAAAGTGAAGGATCACATAGCTTACTTTCCTGATCAACCTTACATTACCAAGGATGTTTCTCGTCGTGATGGAGATGTAGCTGATGTGGATTACACCTTGGTACAGATGGGTACGCGGTGTGGCATGCTAGGCGAGATATTATGAGCCCTATTGGTCTGATCTATAATGCTAGTCCCTCGAAGTCCATTAGATATCTGAAGCAAGGTACAGCAGGTGATCTCCGACGTGATCGAGGAGGTCTGTTCGGATCGGGTTTTTCATTTATTTCAGAGATAGCGGACGAAGGTGACCTTCATTGCAGCCTGACTTGGGATCTGAGCCAAGCACCTGAAGATTTACGGGTCATCTGGACGTACAGCGAAGGACCTAGTACTACCGAGAAGCCGGGAGACGGTTCAATTCTCAGAGATTTCGTTTACATGGTAGGATCTGTCTTAAGCAACCCCTCCCAGCAAATTCCAGGCTCAAAACCCTTTGGTCACGATGCTGTGGTTCCGCATGACGAGAGATACGCTGCCGCGGAAGACTAGATGGAATTATGATATCGTTTCGTGTGACCCATACTCCTGATCTAGAGACTGTAGCTAACACAACAGCTTATGAGAAGAATCCTGGGAAGATGGAGCGTAGAAGTTGCAAATGAAAGCTGAAATGGCATATGACCCAGAGAAGACTCACAGAATGGAGATGGATGGCAAGTATCAGAAGCTTTCAAAATACTGACAGTAGCATCCGTCACCTCAGCATACTCCAGTGCTCTTCTAAGCTAGTTCCTGGGAAGCTGGAATCATATTCTCAACAAAGAACTTCAAGGCTGTTTTCACGAGTCATCCGACGATTGGAAGGCTTGGTGAGTTTGTCGACAGGCTGCGTGCTATCGTAGCAGCCAATGGCCGAGATCCAAGATCAGTCAAAGTATTCACCGCTATCCTGCCCATTGGAGGCCTGACCGAAGAGGAAGCTCAGGAAAAGCTGAAGATAGGACTGGAAAACACCAGCTATCAAGGCGGTATTGCTCGTTTCGGCGGTTTCACTAGCGTATATCTTGTCAAATATTCTTTGGACGTTAAGTTCGATTTCGATGGAAAGGAGTACCAGGTTGGTATTCACAGTTAGGAGAAATATTTAAGCATTTGTCGGATATCAACAAGTGGACGCCGAGAAAACTCGTAGTCGTCATGGCTTCTGGAGGACTGAGCCCTATGCCATGTGGCACTGGGGGTAAGTGGCTGACGAGTTCGAGAAGTGCTTCATAGGAGACTTCGATGATTTCAATATGTCACGGAAGTCGCTCATCTGGATTTGCTGAGATAATCCCGTAATTCTATCAATACTGACTACTAATTCTAGACATCTCGAATCCAGGATCTTGGGAAGATGTTGCAGAATTACTGGTACCAGAACTGCAGAAGCGAGGCATATACTGGAATGACTATGCCGTACTGTACCAGGGGGGAACTTTCACAGAAAATATGCAAGTGAAGCCTGGACAAACACTTCCCCACGACGACCATCCAAGAGCCAAGCTGCGATAGAATGCGAAGAAGGCTGAGGATACTCCAGTAAAGGAGGACACGGGGCCATTGGTCAAGGCAGAAAAGAAAGAGAACGAGGACAACAAGCAGAAGCTGCAGCAGAGGTAGAAGAAATCGAAAAAACCAAAGCAGAGTAAACAGCTAATTTCACAGTCCTGTAATTCCTAGAAAGTAATACCAATCTTTACTGTCTTAAAGCAGAATTAAATCCTGGATGAAGTCACGTGGCGTGTATGACTTTGAATTCTGGTAAAATCCTAGAGATCGAAAGCAGCATGTTGTTAAATTTTTACCATAACGGGTACGAGCACGACAACGGTAATTTCCAGGATCTAGGTTGCATTGTAGAACGGTGCAGGGTCCTAATATGTGGTGGTGCCTGGGCTATGCGTGGTATGTCTGCCCAGACGGTTCTGGCATATCGTACAAGACAACACAATGGAGATAGGTCAGTCTCACGAGAGTGCAAGTAATCATGAGGTTGCTCCAACTCCTGTATAAATCGCATTTCTTCCCCTATCAACACTCCATCAGACTGACAGCGGCTTAAGCAAGCCACCAAGGTGAGGACAGTCCATCTTGCACTCGATATCTTTTCTTTCTGCTCCGCGCTCTAAAACTGACGACCAGCTGTCAACAGTGAAGCATCCTGCAAGTATTGGTTGTACTGAACGGCCAGATATTCATTGTGGTTTGTTGACCCAAATCTGGCTGGCCATCCCTCGTAGGTTGGAGCTGTGGTTTTCACCGAATGCCTCTATACAGATTACCCACGAGACACTGGCTGAACTTTGTATTCATTATCACCAACAAAGCATCTGGCACCGTCATGGAACTAGCCAACGCCAATGGTAGCGACGTGTAAGTTGCCAGTCCCTGCAGGTGTTGTTAACATCAGGGTCTGGAGCTGATCTTTGGCAGAACGCATATCGTCGGAAACAACTCTGTCGATAATACCAACCAGCAATGGTTGCTCTTGCTATATATCCTCTAGATTCACTTGTCTCAGTGTTGGCAGTATGTGATAGATGATGGTTAATACTTTGCTGGATTCGTGTCATTTCTTACCTGTTTTCGATCCAGCGGCATTATTCGCGAACACTCACTTTTCTAAGGAGAGATGCGGCTCATAAGTGTGCGGCTTTCATCTTGGAAGTTTTTCCATAATATGTCTACACGTGATTAGAAAGATGCATCGTTTCTTCTATCGATGGCGCAGGACTATGTGAGAAGCCCGATCTCCAGCTGCCATCTTCCGTCCACGTCTCCTTCAGTTATTTATACGCTGTCATGCTTGGCATCTAGATGAACACAACCCTGCTCTGCTGCTCCATCAGCCATAGTGTTGATATTCTGATGCGGTAGCTTGCCAAGAAACCTGGCATGATCGATCGATGGAATAATCGTTGATATCGGGATCCTATGCCAGTAACATACCAACAGCGCGGTGGTAATGGTTTAAGTTTTCAGGTACTGGATACAGATCAACCCGGACCTCCGAGATGCTCACTTTGGCGTCGGTCTCGTGGGTGTAGTTGCTAGAGCGTCTGAAGATGAAGTAGCACCGCCTCTAGTACCACCTCTACCACGCCTGCCTCCAGAGCCGCCTCGCCCTCCACGGCCTCGGGCACCTCTCTCCGTTGGAACTTGCGGATTCTGTTGCAGGTTTTTTTTCTCCCCGGGTGGTAGGGCCTTATGTTGCATTACTTGGACCGTACCTCGCGCGACTGCGATTGGATTTGCTGCCATAGCCTTCTTCAAACCATTGTTGTCAACGAAGTTGACATGTGCGAAACCCTTTCTCTTGTCAATCTCTACCGAAGTCACAGCTCCATACGCCTCCAAAGCATATTTGAGCAGCTCCTCTGTGACTCCTTGAGAAGGATTTGCATGCTTGATAAAAGCTTGGGTGGCTCCATCCGATGGCACAGCTATGGGCTGAGATTTGCGTAACGGAGCTGATGCATCTTGTCCTTGCGCAGTAACTGGCGTGGTCGTCGCAGATGGAGTCACGGGAGTGAATGGTACGAAGGGAGTCGTGGGTGCATTCGGTGTTGTGGAACTGTTTGGCGCAGTTCCGCTCTTCTTGAGTAAAACCACAGGTGAATTAGAAGCCGCTTTGAGTGGTTCAGACCTATTTGTTTCCACAGCTGTGCCTCTAGCACGCCGCGGAGGTCTGGTGCCAGGGTTTCGAGTGGAGCCAGCAGCTCTTGGTGCTGTGGGAACGGTAGACGCAGATGTATCCGAGGGTGCTGAAGATGAGGAAGAGGGGTCTACTCGTGGCGCGTTTGAAGATGATGCTATTTTACGATCTCCTTTTGGTGTGCTGGCCTGTTCGCGTCTGCTGAGACGTGGATTAAGTCCAAAATCGCGTTGCAGCATGCGCACTTGACCAGGAGTAGCAGCTCCTCTCATAGCAGCAAGGCCTCTCGCAGTTTTTGCTGGGCTACTTGCTTCACTCATCTTATCATTTGACTTCTCGCTCGGCTTGGCATTCGCTTTGGCTGCAGCGTCTCGGCCGAGGAGCTTGATGGTTTGCTTTGTGGGTCGTTCGACTGCCTTGTCCAGTTTCGTTTCCTTGCCCTTCTTTCGTGTATCTTCGATTGCACCCGCACTCGACAACTCTCTGGCTATCTTTGCCTTGGCCAGGCCTGATTCTTGCTTTCTAGCGGCCTTAGCAGCAGAGACTTTGGCTGCTTTCTTCTCTTTGAGGTTCTCAAGCAGGGGCGTCGTAGTCACCTTCTCGGGCTTGGCTGTAGGAGAAGTGTCCGCATTAGGCTCTTTGGCAGAGGTTGGGTTTGTGAGTTGCTCCAAGAAATTCTGATATTCGGGATCTTGGTCAATCGTGCCTGCCCGTGTATCCACTCGAGTTCGCACTCCTGGAATTTTTCCATATAAAGGATATTCTAGAACAGGAGGTCCGAACAATAAGTAGGAGCTCGTAAAGATGTTTTCTGCATCTTCGAATGATGTTTGTGATATCAAATCTGCGAGGGCAATCATATTCTCTTGACTCGTCATGTGGAAGTAAGCACGAGAAGGCTTAGATGGCTTCGAGAGACTTTGTATGGTCAGTAAGCGTATCACCTCAATGATCGCATTACGTACTCTTTGGAATCCTTTCCTGCCTTGTACTTGAACCAGTCTACCCTCCCTTTTCCAATCTTCCATTCTTCTCCAAGTATCTTGGTGAATTCATCTTCTGTAAGTCCAGGTGAAAGTTTTCTGACAACAGCCTTTAGTTTCTGAGAAAGTGGCTTAATGGCAGCTATCATTCGAAGTCAGCATCAATGCGACTTTGCTTACAAGTAGGCGATAAGCCAGGGGTTGGTTGATACAGAAGAAACTTCCGGCATGCTGAAATTCACCGTATCTTGCCGGAAATCTTCCTCACTTGGCAACAGCTATGATATGGAACATACCAGATTGTGAATGACTTCCTGACGCAGTTTGTGACGCCGTAACTGGCAGAACTCCGTTCGCCTTGGAGGAAGAGGCATTTTGCATAGCCATATCTTCGTCAAAACCTGGCTGCGGTTCTGGCAAGCTAAGGTCGAACAGCAACCCTTCTGGTGTATGATCTAAATGCGATCCCTGTGGCTTACGATCTGTTTCCAGATGTTGTGATTTGCGAGGAATTGTACGATGGCACGGCTTAACGATCTTTCGAATAACTACCTCCCTTGCGATGCGCCGTAATCTGATAGGAGGTCTATCTGGTCCATCAGGTGTATCCTGCCACTCGGATTCTGTCTGAACCAAGGGCTCGATCTCTAGGCTGTATCCAAGATCGTCTGTAGTAAGAAACTCGTTGCCTTGAGGGATCGGAGTCCGAGGAGTCCAGGAATTCCAGGGGTTGTAAGGAGTGAATGTTCCAAAGTTGGGACTAGTTTTGATGTTAGATGTCTGGAATGAGCCTGTTTCTGGACTGATTGGACTTGGCGAGAATTGATGATTCTCCGGACGTGTCTGCCAGATCTCTGTGGAATTGGGGGGAGCGGATGCGGCACCTTGCTTGCTGGAGCTATCGCTGGATCAACTCTTCAACTCCTCTTTTGACTGGTAGTCAGCCATGATTCAATATCGTACAGTGATCTGCTTTACCACATATGAGGGGGAGTTCTGGGGGCTTCTTACCTGGTCTAAGACTCTGCTTCCTTCCTTCCTCTACAGTGTATGTGTTCCTTCTTCAGACAGGTAATTGTTGCATATATTGCCTTTGCAGTCTAACAAACAATTATCGTAAAGCTTTGGTAAAGAAAGAACAGTTGACTTCTATCTCCATTGCCGCCATGCATGATTGTGTTCGGATACCCACTTATCTGTATCCGGATTACCGTCTATCTCGGGTATTACTCTGTTCCCGCCCCCCCATTGAGACTGCTGCAAGGTTATTCTGGCAGACACTATCACGCAACTCTTGATAACTCTTATTTGGAGAGCTCAGGTATGTCATACAGACTCGGTGCTACCATAATTCTGGCTTATTTTGCAGTAGAAAACATCGAGAAGCTCTCTTTCCAAAGCCCCGTCGTCCTATACCAACTACGTAAAGCAATACACTTAAACGACACAGACTTCTACACAGCATAGTGCATTGGTTCTAAGATCTTGCTGCCACTACCACTGCCACTATTAAGCTGGGTGGTTGGTCTACAGGCTTCGACAAAGATATCTGGTACCAGAATCTGTGAAAACTCCAACCATACGTCAGCTCAGAACATATTCACGGAGCCAAAGACATCACTCCTATAACGGTAGTTTGAATCGAGTGTAGACAAGGAAACATGGGGACCAATGACAGTTAGTGTTGGACGGATATCTGCTCCTTGGACTCAAGACTGACTTCACAAGTTCCCCAACCTGGGCCGGCCAAGTTGAGCCCCAATTCGGACCTGGAAGAATGGCTAGAACAAGCTAAGCAATGCAAATACCTGCCTGTATGTTCTCCCCAAATTGAATGGCATGCTGCTTTTTGTCCCCTTGTTCGGCTCTGACACGTCCAGGAACCTATAATGAAGAAATTGTGCGAGAGGACGAAGGAGTGCTTGATGGAAGGTAAGGAATGCTCTTGCTCCTGCTCAGGCTCAGGATCTGTCCAGCGCTGATGTGGACTCTGCAGAATCGAACATACAACCAGTCTGCACGCCAGTCACGATCTGCGGTGACATACATGGACAATTTTATGATCTGCTGGAGTTATTTCGCGTGGCAGGTGGAATGCCAGGAGAGACCAATGTTAAGCCGCCGACGACAAGAACAACAGTAATCAGCTCAGATGATATCGAGCCTCCAACAACCATTACAGATCCTAAGCTGAGGAGTAAGGTTCGTAGCTCTGACAGTGGTCTCGAGAGCGGTAGCGGTGAAGATGACGATGATGATGAACCCAGAGGACGACCAAGAACTGCAGGGCAATCGAATCGTGGTGGCAGTGCTGGGGGTGACTCTGCCATCGCTGTCGATGAAGGAGCGGCAAAAGGTGGCAACCAGAGCTTCATTTTCCTAGGAGATTTCGTAGATCGCGGCTACTTCAGTTTGGAAACCTTCACGTTGCTGATGTGCTTGAAAGCTATGTATGCCGAGCTTTCGTATCGATCGGTGTGACCTTTAGCTAATTCAACAGGTACCCTGACAAGATCACTCTCGTGAGAGGCAACCACGAGTCACGTCAAATCACTCAAGTCTATGGCTTCTACGAAGAATGCCAGCTGAAATATGGAAATGCCTCGGTGTGGAAGTCCTGCTGTCAAGTTTTCGATTTTCTGGTCTTGGCTGCGGTTGTCGACGGCGAGATACTGTGTGTCCATGGAGGCTTGAGCCCAGAGATCCGAACCGTTGACCAGATACGAGTGGTCGCTCGTGCACAAGAAATTCCCCACGAAGGCGCTTTTTGTGATCTTGTATGGAGTGACCCTGAGGAAGTCGATACATGGGCAGTCTCTCCTCGTGGGGCAGGTTGGCTTTTCGGTGACAAGGTTGCTAGCGAGTTCAATCACGTCAACGGACTGAAGCTAATTGCACGAGCACATCAGCTCGTCAACGAAGGCTACAAGGTTTGCGCACAAAGTCTTCTCTCCAGCTCACAACACTAACCTTCATCAGTATCACTTCTCTCAAAAGTCCGTTGTCACCGTATGGTCAGCACCAAACTACTGCTACCGCTGTGGAAACGTCGCCTCGATCATGAATGTTGGCGAGGACCTTAACCCGAAATTCAGCATCTTCCAAGCTGTGCCAGAAGATCAGCGGGCAGTACCTGCTGGACGAGGGCGTGCAGGGGAGTATTTTTTGTAACATTTGGTCTGCATATCCTGTAAATGAGAACCCTTCTGGCGTTTCGGGGGTTTGTTATACCGTTTCATAGGTAGTGAAGCACAATCTGTACACTATAATGACTTTGACATATGGAGGAGCTACACCTTCAGGATCCTCGATTATGATAGTGTCTGACAGTGCAATGGTCGCATATGAGAGAAGCTGTGAGTAGGCGAAGCTTACATAGATCTATGAGCCTAGCCAGATAGTGTTCGTAATTTGTTCAATTCATTCTCAGCAAAGCTTTCCATGACAACTTCCAAAGTTTCCACCATGGGCAGCAAAATACCCACCAACTCGCAAAATCACCATCCACAGAGATACAAATCCTCCTGTCAAGAAATCTTACTCGCCTTTACTCGCCTTCCTTTGCATGGCCTTCTTGCAGGGCGTCTCGGGCTCCTCGGTGATATCTAGCTCGTCCTTCCTGATATCAGACTTCTTCATCTCCTTCTGGCCGTTGATCCTGGATGATGATGATGATGATTATTATTATTTCCGTCCTGTGAGACCTCCCGAAGGGTATAAGGACGTGCTAAGCTAGCGGTTTATATACAGGAATACACCAGAAAACAGATCGTGGGATAAGCCAGAGGGGCCTGATGGGTGGCTTTAATACAAAGAGACTACCCCCACCGTGCAGGGTAGTTATAGGAGAGATCAAAAGGAGGCTAGCCCCAAGGGATTGTTGTACAAGTTATACTGAGATATTTCGACGCCCGTAAGGAACTAGTTCAGCAGTCTGTTAAACCAAGGGGAGAGCTTTTAGACTAAATAGAAACGAAGAGAAATGAGAAATTCGAGAAATTCGCTGCGCTGGTGGCAAAAGAATAAAGGAAAGGAAGAAGCTAATGCAGTTGAGTACTCGCTAGACTTAAATACAGATCTTTGTAAAGAAGCCTGTAATTCGTATGAACTTTTCAAAGTCCTCCGGAGATGACAAGAGTCGCGACGTTTCTTCCTGCCGCTGCTGGAAAGAGGACTGCTTTTAGAGACGCTGGATTGAGTGATAAGTCCCATGTAGGAATTTTGAGAGTGGCTGCTGCTGGCGCTTGATTTCCTGCGTCCCCTGGAGAGTTGTTGGGTGTGAATGGATTCGAGAGAGAGGGGCGGAACTTGATAGCTTCCTTCTTGTCACAGGCGACACAGAAGTGATTCTTCATGATTCTGATAGTATGCCAGTTGAGAGCTCGGTGAAGTGAGTTCTATTGAGAGAGTATAGATGGTCGGGTTGGCTTGTCTGTGGAACGATTGGATGAGCTGATATGCCAGCTGGGATATTGGACGATGATGCAGCTCCAATGACTTGTAGATCAAAGTAAATTGACATGGGAGGTGTGATTAAGAGCAAACTTACGCAAGGTTATGGTCCGCGCAGTAGAACTGGTGAGTCTTGCAATGAGAGCCTGGAAATTTCATTTGACGGCAATCTAAAAATTGATCGTCAGCACAAGCTTCCAAACTCCAAACCATTATGTCTGAGGTAGTACATGTACTTCCAGGATAGCCATCAACAATACCAGTCTTGCCTGGGCATTTGTGGTTGATGCGTTTCATCGTGTTTAGCATGTTGAGAATCCAGAGATGTTGATACGCCTATGGAGCCTTGGCAACTGCAAACACAGTCCTAATGATTAGGAAGGGGTGCAATTTCAACACTTGTATTCTTGCTGAAGCAAAACAATAGCCCTTAGGTGGAGATATGATAGATGTAAACACAAAGAAGGTTGCTGTGAGTATCAGTGAAGTATCAGTGCCTATTTGCTCTGACTCTTCTTGGGTGCTCTTTCCTCGTTGAACTCTTCCATGATACGTCTACAAAATGTCATCCATGGTTACATAAGGAATCCCTTCTTTCTGTCTCATTTCACTTCCTAGAGGCTATACTTCGTTTAAGTCCTATTACTATTAACGTGGTTTATCAGCGAGTCGCGGATATCACCGAGTCGCGGAATTTTCCTTGGCATAGACTTCAAACATAAATATTATCCCCAATAAAAGTCGTGAATTTTTATGGATTGAATTCCGAGGAGCTAGAGATATTTTCTTCTATAATACAAGTTCGTGCATTATGGCCTGTTTGACCACAAGTGCCACAGCGCCGTATAGACGGTTTTCCCTCAGCCTGATTACACTTCTGCGCACGTAAGTCGCGTCGAAACTGCTCATCTACCTCCTGCTAAGATAAAATATCATGTATATCCTCTACTCTATATGCACCTCCTTCGCGGACACGGGTCTTTTTAGCCCTGCAACGCTTACTAAGTGCTTCATTTACTGCCCGAAGTGTACGAATCTCCTCTACCAAAAGGGTATTCTGGTGAGCTAATCGCTCAGTGCCCTTTGCTAGTGCAAAGACTGTCTCAAAAAGAGGTGTCGGCGAGCTTCCCTGGTGACAGGCAATCCTTTGCTTCATAAGAGTTGTCTGTGAGAGGGCTTCTGTAGGGTTCTGAGGTGTCTGGGAGACCCAAGAGTCGGCATCGGCCGAGGAAGGCAATTCAGGAGATGGTATCTGTAATCTCACATCAAGCCTCGAGATAACAGCTTGAGGGTCGAAAGGCACTAGGCCAGCTCCGCGGAATCCAGCCTGAGCGTTTTGGGCAGTGATTGACTCTTTGAAACCTGCTTTGAAGGCAAGGAAGAACTCGACCTTGGTAATATGGTTGATATGCGCCTTGATAAAGGTTTCGATTTGTCGACCATAGGCCCGTTTCAATACACTAAAACACCCTATATCGAGTGGCTGGGTAAGATGGGACGAGTGAGGAGGCAAGCAGAGAGTGATAATGTTACGACTCTTGCAATACTCCTGGAATTCGGCCGATTCATGACTCTCGTGTCCGTCTAACACAAGCATTCGGTATATACCCTTTGTCAGAATAGCGGTATGCCTATCAAAGTGTTCAATCCATTCGAGACCCGTCTCGTTATTTGTCCATCCATTACTTGTTGGCTTGATAACCCAGTTATCCGGGAGGTCGCCTTCAGTATACCAATTCGCGAGGTGGTTCTTCCCTTGAACTACCAAAAATGGAGGCAATATCCAACCCTCGCTACTTGTGCAAATAATCGCTGTAGCCCATTTCCGATTCCCTGGCTGGACGGCCTTGCCTCTGCCACGTCAATCGGCGCGTGTAACAACCATGCTGGCACAAATAACGCCTATCATAAAGCCCGTCTCGTCAAAGTTATAGAAATCGCAGTCGAGTATGCCATGTTTCGCCCGCATATTCTCCACAAGTTGGAACCACGCGCTAAGAAGCTCGGGATCTTCACACAAGGCCCTTCGAAAGTCATAAACGCGATTAAAACGCGTCTTTAGTTGTGGTTGCTGTTGTACGAATCGATGGGCCCAGAGCTTTCCGACAGGGTTCTGTCCTCGCGATTTGAGAAGAAGATTGGCCATATCTTCAACACCAGCAAGTCGGGGCGCAAATCCTCGGGTATCCAGACTGATTATATTCTGAATAATCGTATCCTCCTCTATATCGTTCAGTTTGCGACAATTAGGTCGAGTTTCGGAGCGAGGGGTTCGGCCGGCTATTCTATCGCGGAGCGTTGATTCGGGTACTTTATAAATCTCTGCAGCAGCCCAGGGGGTGATTTTTCTTGATGATTGGATTGCTCCAATAGCAAGCATAATACTTGCTTCTTGCTTTTGATTTTCCATTTATGATGGTTTAAAAAACGCGTATAAAAGATGGTAGGGTAGAAGCCAAGGAAAATTCCGCGACTCGGTGATAAACCACGTTAAAGTTGTTGAGACTTCTAGTAAGTAAAACGGCAGCTGCATTGAAGCACAAAGGCACAATTCAGTTGATTGTCACCGCAGTATATTGTGATATTCGTATATTACAATCACAACAGTATTGCAATCTCAGACCAGGTCCTTCCCCCTAAATTGTACTCCAATTCCAGCTTATTGCCGTTGAAACCATATCAACAACTGGCTCTGCTCGCCGATCTTTGAAAAGATCCGTACTCGCAATAGTAAACCTCCGATCTTTTTCACCTAAACTACTATCCAGATTTTCCAGTGTTTGTCTCATCCCAGGTTTGTACCATGTCCGTCGATCGTTTCAAACACGCGAAAGTTTCACCAGTCCGTAAGTGATTATAATTTTAAGACTTTTTTTTGATCCCACATACGACCATAGATTGAGGACAATTGGGCATCCCGTCCGCTCTGCCAGACACAAGCCTCAAATCGGTGGACTAGTAGTTGGGTCGGTGACGACCAGCGAATCCCTACTGTTGTATGTCGATTCTTTTACTCCTTTTATCATAATGATCAAGGATTACCAAGCGTTTGCCAGGATCGCCTAGTCGCTTAAAATGCTATTGCTTAGCACCTGAGCCCGTGACTTACTCTGGAAGTGGAACGATAATAAGAAGCAGCGATGCTACTGTCTATTTCCTTTCTATAACGACCTGTTCTTGAATTTTTGGCTGAGTATCATGGAGTGGGATCGTCATAGCCAATGAATGTTCTGTCTATCGTCGCCGAAGACATCAGACTTTTTTTCCATGATGTCGCGATAATGGGTAGTAGGAGTACTGGTAAGTCGGGGGTCCGGACTAGGCTCAGATGTGAGGTCAACAACTGCTCTCGTAGTAGCACCTGTATTTGCCTTTGGGGAGGATGTCAGATCGAGTATCACTTTAAGCTTTGACTGGTGTGAGTTCAGCCTTGTGTTTGGTTTTGGGCTTGTTGTCACCCGCGTCTTCCAGCTCTTTATCGCCAAGGCCATCGAAGGTTCTCATGTACGCATCCACATCGAAAAATCTCTGTTTGAGTTTGGTTGGCTCCTTATGGCATGCTTTTGATCTGGTCCGCTTCCTTCCTTTTGTAGGCCAATGGAGACTGGTGTTTTTGATATCTCCAGCTCTTCTCAGGAATAACGTCAGCATGGTGGCTGCTCAGAAACTTGTGTGCTGCATTCTAATTTGGTATAATCACTTTAAGTCGTTCTCTTGCGTCCCAGTGTGCCAGACTTGTTTACGCCTGCGATGAGCAGATCCAGCGAAGTCTACCCACTACAAGAAATTAGCATCGTGAGTAGTAAACATGTGAGTAGTAGCTATGGGGCTGGGGGCATGCAGTCATTCTTACGAACAGTTTCTCAAACATATTCCGAACCCCCGACCTCTGCGTCGGAAAACCGATCTTCAGCGTAGGGATGCGGATGTGTGCATACATACAGTGAATGAGCATTAATCTCCTTCCAGGCGAAAGTTCTGTCAAGCCCCGCTCACAGTTATTCGCAAATACTGATGTGACGACTTGGGGCTTCGTGACTACCACCGCTAAGCCATGAGCCATCCCAATCTTCCCCCTCTGCTTCAACATCAACTTGAAAATTGTCACGTAGCTCGTTATTTTCTTCTTTGGCGAGTCCAAGAAGTTTGAGTAGAAGAGATTCCACCGGGTATTTTCCTCTGGGTCCATTGGGATGCTCACAATACCAGTCCTTGGGTGGAAGTACTCCAGCGATTATTTCCTCGTCTTTCACCATGCTCAGAAGAATATTGGGTTTTGTAGGATAGAGGAGATGTTTTTTCAAGGAGAGTTTAGAGGATGTTGAGGATAAGGATGGGAATCAGGTAGAATTGGGAGTTGAGTGTCAGAGGAGGTCGAGCCGAGAAGAATGATTCACTACAGTACCTCTGGCATCAATTGCTCATTCACTTTCGTCCGGTGACTGAGCCCTTGAATACTTAGCACCGAGCTTGAATTTGAACTTCCAATATAGAGTCTGCTTTTCCACGCTGAACTCGAGGGTCATAGAAGCTAGGAGACGACAAGTCAAACTGTCCATTGCTTTCCTATCACCACCAAATATGTGTTCAAACCACATCCCCTCTGTATCCTGAACCAAAACGCCTGAATAGTCCTCAAGAGGGAGCCATCACAAAGAGTTCGGTGCTGTTTAGGTGCT
Source organism: Calycina marina (assembly GCA_019669825.1). Classification (NCBI taxonomy): domain Eukaryota; kingdom Fungi; phylum Ascomycota; class Leotiomycetes; order Helotiales; family Pezizellaceae; genus Calycina; species Calycina marina. Next base: position 84,467 of record MU253781.1, read on the forward strand.
TCGATTTGGAAAGTTGACTTGGTTAAACAGATTTCCTATCCCGGTATTTTGGTCCAAATCTACAAACAGGTCCTCGCAGCGGTCCCCAGGAAAAACGGACATGATAATGACCTATTTATGAATGTATCAAACAATAAAGTTAACTTGGTCGAATTGCATTAACGTGGGTGTACAGGGCCCTGATCACGACAGGACCCTGATCACGACAGGACCCTGATCACTCCCCTATCATTCTCCCCCTCTCAACTTTGACACGCGTTATTTTAACAACTAGCCATGGAAACTCAAAGTAAAGAGGCACGAATGACCTTAGCAATAGATGCTACTTGGAAAACACCAAATCTCAGTCTACGCTCTACCGCACGGACCTATAGAGTGCCAATTCTACACTCTCTGCGCGAATGAACGGCCATACTGCTCTGAGCGAACATCGGCCAGCGAGCCATAAATTGACCGAAATAGAAGAGGAGGTACTCATTCGATATATACTTGATCTATATTCCCGAGGATTTGCGCCTCGAATTGCTGGTGTTGAAGATATGGCCAATCTACTTTTAAACTCGCGAGGACACAACCCCGTAGGAACGCGCTGGGCGCATCGATTCGTACAACGGCAACCACAACTAAAGACGCGTTTTAATCGCGTTTGTGACTTTCAAAGGGCTTTATGCGAAGATCCCAAGCTTATTGGCGCCTGGTTTAGACTTGTCGATAATATGCGGGCGAAATATGGTGTACTCGACTGCGATTTCTATAACTTCGACGAGACGGACTTTATGATGGGCGTTATCTGTGCTAGTATGGTTGTTACACGCGCCGATCGACGTGGCAGAGGCAAGGCTATTCAGCCAGGAAACCGGGAATGGGCAACAGCGATTATTTGTACAAGTGGTGAAGGTTGGAGTGTCCCTCCATTTCTAGTCGTCCAGGGAAAGAATCACCTCGCAAATTGGTATATTGAGGGTGACCTTCCGAACGACTGGGTTATCTAGCCGACAATCAATGGATGGACAAATAATGAGACGGGTCTAGAATGGATCAAACACTTCGATAAACACACCACTGCTCGTGCGAAGGGTCCATATTGAATGCTTGTGTTAGATGGGCATGAGAGTCACGAATCAGCCGAATTCCAGGAATACTGCAAGACTCACAACATTATTACTCTTTGTTTACCTCCTCACTCGTCTCATATTACCCAGCCACTCGACGTTGGGTGTTTCAGTGTATTAAAACGGGCCTATGGTCGACAAATTGAGACCTTTATCAAGGCTCACATTAGCCATATCTCTAAGGTCGAGTTCTTCCTTGCCTTCAAAGCAGCATTTATAGAGTCGATGACGGCCCGAAATTGTCAGGCTGGGTTCCGTGGAGCTGACCCAGTGCCTTTCGACCCTCAAGCTGTTATTTCAATGCTCGGTGTGAAGTTACGGACTCCATCTTCTGCTTTACCCCTCCCTACTGACGCCGACCCTTGGGTCTCCCAGACACCTCATAACCCAACCGAGGCTCTCTCGCAGACAACTCTTGTAAAGCAAAGGATTGCTCGTCACCAGGGAAGCTCGCCAACACCTCTTTTTGAGACAGTCTTTGCACTAGCAAAGAACACTGAGCGATTAGCTCACCAGAATACTCTTTTAATAGAGGAGGTCCGTATACACCGAGCAGCAAATGAAGCGCTTAGCAAGCGTCGCAGGGTTAAAAAGAACCGTGTCCGTGAAGAAGGTGCACTTACGGTAGGTGATGCTAACGACATTTTGTCTCAGCAGAAGGTAGATGAGCAGGTTCGACGCGACTTACGTGCGGAGAGGAGTAATCGGGTCGAGGGACAACCGCGTGGACGGCGATGTGGCACTTGCGGAAAAGCTGGCCATAACGCGCGAACTTGTATGATAGAAGTAGATGTATCTAGCTCTTCCGAATCTCATTTATAAGAATTTCATCATTTCAATTATAGTTGGTATTTGTATTGGAAGTTCTATGCCAAGAAAAAGTGATCAGGGTCCTGTATACACACACACACACACACACACAATTTATTAACGCCCGGCGGGTTAACCCGATAGGGCAACTATTACTAATATACAAATACATTTCTTAAAGCGAATTCCTAGCTCCTTGGGCCCTTACATCACCTATTTCTGCCTTCTGACTTCTCTCTTCTGACTGATCTCATTGGTTCTCGTGGGTTAGTAATTTTAGCAGGCTAGCTTGAAGGCTATTCTCCAAGTGTTCAGCGTCCTATCGTCAGCAGCTGAAGCGGTGCCTCCTGTTTAGAGCACGAAGTGGTTAGTATTAGGTGGTTGACAAATAAAAGGTTGTCAATGTTGTTGGCTATTTCCTTGGCTGTTTCCTTGCCATGGGTCAGCGTCAAGCCGGCCTGTGGCAATTGCAAATCGTATTGTCACTCGGACTGCTTTCATATCATGAGTCCATTTCTCGTTATCCGACGGTGATTTTCCTCCTAGGTAGAATGAAATGTTGCTCCTGTGAATATCTGTACACTGAAGCATCTCTGTTCGGTGCGTAGTCCATCTTCGGCATCGAAAAAGGAAGTGCTCCACTGTTTCTCTTGCCTCCCCACAGGCGCACTGATCTGATGGCGCAGCTTTGATGAGGAATAGATACGAGTTCAACCTCGCTATTCCTGTCCTGAGCTGGGCAAGCACACTCGCCTCTTTTTGTGTCAACTGGTCGTACAGCTTTCGAGTGTGTTTGCCCGGTAATGCTATATCCACTCGTTTAGACAGTTTTCCAACCTTCTCAGGTAAACTTCTAGTAGCTCCTCTTTTGGCGCGTGCTACGTTGAGCGTTGTTGATCGCACTCTAGGGAGAAGTGTCTGTGGTTCTGTGCCCTAATTGGTAGCTTCTTTAGCTTTCTCTTTGGCACATGTCCAGAGTTCCTCAACTTCGTCCTTTGGTAATAATACTACCGTGTTTTGTTGCATTTTCGCTTAAGTTGGTTAATTGATTCATAAATGCTGCAAATCTGTTCCTGGCCAGACTGTTGGCGTGGATTTCTAAGCGTGAGGACAGCTGCTTTATTTCTTGTCCACAGTGTAATACTGTGGTATTTACGCCGCGGTAATTTCTGGAGGGCGTGGGCCATTGCTGCTAATTCCGCAGCGTATGGGTTATGCTCTGCTGTTGGGCCTAAGGTGGAGGAGAGCGTTTCAACTGTAGGATTATCTCTGACTCGCTTCCGCGTCTTTATTGCTGCCCCTAGTCCAACCACACCATTTCGTGCTGAGCTACTTACAGCAATATATGCTGCTCGATTTGAGTCCGGTTGCCTTGTCATTTCCTCGTCCGTAATGGTTTGTACTCTCTTCTCCCACGGTGGCAACGTGAACGGATGGATAGTTTCCATTTCCTCCATTGCAACCTCTTTGAGTTTTTCCGCCACCTGATAAAGAGGCGAGCGGTGTTGTTTCCTGAATTTCCGCATCCGGGATGTGCACCTGCGAAGTGGGTTGGTGTCAGGCAGAGCGTGGATGTCTGTCCATAACTTGATGACTCTTCTCCATAGTCTATCCTCCACCGTAGGGATGGCCGCCTCCGCCTCTGCCACGCTCGTAGCAACTGTCATGAATGTTCCTACTATCGCTTGTGCTCCTATCTTCTGGACTCTGTTGATAGGTATAACAGACTTGTATCTGCACTCATGCATCCACACATTAGAAGCATAATCCACCACTGGAGTGACCGTAGCTGTAAAGAGTTGTCGTGCCGTAGCAGGTGACAGTCCTTTGAGCCTTCTAAGCTCTATTACCGCCTCTAATCCTTTCGAAGCAGCTCTCGCTATATGCTCTCTATATTTAAGTTTAGAATCCATAATCACGCCGAGGATTTTAACGCTCTCCTTCGGTTGAACAACCTGTCCTTTGATAGTGAACGGCTGATCATCTGTCTTGTATGACTTGCGAGTAAAATGGATGATTGCTGTCTTGTCCGCTTCGAAAGTCGCCCCGCTTCTCTTTTCCCATTTTATGGCCCCATCAATAATCGCTTCTATGCCTTCTCGGTTGCTCTGTGAGATCTGCATTGAAGAAAAGGAATAGGATTGGGGATAAGGGCGAGCCTTGCGGTAAGCCCGCCTATGGTAGATTTCGTGTTTCGGAGGTCTGACCGTTTACTTGAATGGATGCTGTACGTTCCGAACAAAAGGCCTCTACCCATCGGCACAGCTCTTCCGGCATGCCCCGTGCTTTCATTCTTTGCAATAGTCGCTCCTTACACACTCCATTGTACGCTCCTTTGACGTCAAAACTAATCAGACTTACAATCTTGCGACCTCTCCAAGCTGTATAAATCTCTTCTTGGAGAAGAAGGAGTGCCTGCTCTGCTGATCGCTGCTTACGTGCGCCGAAGTGGTTAATCGGGAGAAGGCCATATGTCTCGACTGCGTGTGAGATTCTTTCAGCAACTACCGATTCCAGAACCTTGCCCAAGGTTGCAAGGAGGGAGATCGGCCTCCATGACTTCGCAATCGTGTAATCTTGTTTGCCGGGCTTCTTTAAAGGGATGATTTTTGCATGCCGCCATTGGTGTGGCACCATCCCCTCTTCAAGTGATGCTCAGAACAACGCCAGCACGTGATGTTTGATTACTGGCCACGTCTCTTTCCATACGATTGCTGGCAGGCCGTCTTCGCCCGGTGCCTTCCACAATCTGGCCGGAAAAAGCTGCCGTTTCACTTCCTCTAAAGTAATGGCTGGCATTGTTACGGGAGCTCTTTGTGGTCTTGAGCCTTCGTCGTCGATGTCGTCTGGTAGTGGGGGAAAAAACCTAGTTAGAAGTTCCTCTGCTTGCTCTATATAATCAACAGTGGTCGTCCTGTTGGATCTGACGAGCTGCGGGACTTTTCCAAATGCCGACTCATCGCCTGACTTCAGGTACTTGGCTGCCTTCCAGATGTTATCATTGTCTGCAAGGAATTCGTTCCAGTGTTTCTTCTTCTGCTGGCGAATAGCACCGTGGTACTGCTTTGCTGCAGCTTTCGTCTTCTCTTCTAGGTCGGGTCTACACCGCCCACCGCGTCGTTCGGCTCGTGCGCGGTTCCTCCAATAGGTATATATGCGACGAAGCTGTGTAAGGTCAGATGTCCACCATCTTTTTGTGTATGGTGATGGTTTGGCCTTTGGTATCAGAGCATGGACTGCACCTGTAACCGCAGCCATCAATCTATCTGTCTTTTGTTGCACTGTACCTTCTGACGGGAGTCCTAGCGAGTTCGCGATTCTGGCGTTTATATCTTTCCATGGGGCGTTCTTAAGGAGGAGCCTTTCTTGGGGTCTTGGTGTCGGGACAGAGATGTCGAAAACTGCCTCGATTGTACGATGGTCGGACCCATGTTCTGTTCCATACAGTGCGCATTTAACCATTGCATTCTTCAATTCCTCAGAGGCGAGGACTAAATCGATGGTTGTCTCGTAGTCTCCTCCTTGCCACGTTTTGGTTCCTCGGCGAAGCAGGCTATTTAGGGTGAACTCGTTCATCAGATCAATGATTAAATCGGCCTCTCCTTGTCTCTCTATCGACACGCCATCCCCTCCCCATAACTGGTCATGTCGATTGAAATCTCCAGCAATCACGAGCTCAACCACTGCATTCGATTTCCTTCTCACTTCCTGAATGATCTTCCGTAGGCTGTTACACGTGTCTTGTAGTGCCTGAGCATCCACCCCCGGTACATAGACCGAAGCAACTAGGATTGATCGTTCGGGCAATCGGATAAGTGCTGCTGTCATGTCTGGGGATGGTGTGGCTACCTGCTCTGCTTCGACATCCTTGTTGATCCATAGAATACTCCTGATAGGCCATCTGCCTTCTCTCCAAGTCGAGGGAACCATCTTTGTCCACTTGTGGTGGCACATCGGCATTGTCAGGAGTAGATCTTTGGTCCTTCTTGCCCAGGGCTCCTGGATAGTTAGGACAGTAGCGTCTTGAATTTGTTCGTCGTTCATTAGGCTATCAAGTACAACATCTTGTTTCCTGACATTTAGTTGGATCAATCGGAACGTTCTATTCATGCTGAGATGGGTAGAGTTTCCGGCAATTTCTGCTAAACGATTCGTGGGGGCCTCCGCATGGGACGCATTTCAAGATGGGCTCCGTGCAATCGTATTGCGAGTGGCTTTCTTTGGCACATCTCCCGCAGATTTGCGTCTCAGTGCACTGATAAGCTTTGTGGCTGGCAATTTCCTGGCAGTTGTAGCATCGGTTTGGGCGTTCTCGGCGCTCAAAAGCCTTGGTGTATCCCGATTCTCCTCCTGCACAAAAGAAGCCTTCCTGGAGGAAGCGTCTTGCGTCTGATCCTTTCGTGAAATATACGACCATGGAACCATAAGCCTTTAGTACGGCTCTGTTGCTAAGCCACGCTATCTTCGCAACCTGGGTGTCGTTTTCTCTACTAAGCGCTTCAGTGGCCCCAGTCCGAATATTGCCTGTCTCGTCTAACACAGCTGTACGGTTGACACTGTCCACCCTAATAGGATACAGATCATCTCGCAGCACCCGCGCTCCTTGTCCTAGACTTGCTTCTACTATTTCTTTTACCCTTTTGTGTTCGGCTTCATCTCTGCAGGCAATCCTGAGCCGATGTGGGTTCTTTGGGTCCATTGTCACCGCTCGGGATCGCCACATGGCGTTGTCTTGCTCATTGCGCATTCCACTTTCTACCATAGTCCGAATGGATCCTGCGGAGGCTTGGTCCCTTGCTTCGGCTCTGGAGGTGTCAATTGTGCAATACAGCGTATTGGTTAAATTGGCCGGCGTCGTGTTGAAGGACGATAGCGTCTGTACATTGCTCGGCTGGCTGGTCGGTGGGGCGCGTGCCACTTCCGCATAGGATAGACTAGGGCTGTTATTTCGCGACATGAGGATCGCAAGGCCGTCCGCCATTTGTTGTTTAGTCTCGTGTAGTTCCTCTTTGAGTGCTTGGCATTCTCCTTTAACAACTTCCAGTTCCTTTTCCACGTGAGCAAGCTTGGTTTCCATCATCTTGTTATGTGCATCCTGCTTCATCCACTCTTTTAGAAGAGTTTTGAGCATACCGGTCTGCTCGTTCAATTGTTTCCAAACGCTATCTGACACCGCCCGCTCATTACCCCCAGCCCTACCATCCAATCTCCCCGTTCCGAATACATCCGCCTCATTCTGCCCGGCTTTCGCGCTGGGCTTTCGTGTACGTCGTGGTGGGCGATCAATGAGATCTTCCTCTTCAGATGCAACTACAATCGTGTCTGACGTTCGCTTTGGTGTTTGGACAGCGATGAATCGTTTGGGCTTCGCTGCTCCTAGGGGTGATTGAAAACAGACGTCCCTTTCCGCTAGATTACTCCCACTGTCTCCGTCGCTGTCGCCAGATTGTCCAGCTTGTCTACCCAGGACTGTAAAGGGGTTGCCAGTCGTCGGGGTTTCAATTGTCGTTGTTTTGCCTCGTGACCTCGCTTCGCACCACCACCTGTCTCCATTTTCTGTGGTTCACTTAAAAAGAACAATGAATTGCCGATGTTTTTCTTTGTCCAATTCGCTATCCTTCAATGGATACAGTCTCTTATGTTTTTCAGGGTCCTGTACAACCACGTTAATATCTTAATATTTTGACTCCAAATATTAAAAAATAAATGCCAAGGCTTTTTCTGTATTGCGAAGAAACTTCCAATTTCAACGACAATCCCCAAACGCACTGCTGGTTAATAACGAAGTGGCCTACTGGTTTCCAAGTTCAGTGCGGTGGTTTGAATTAATGTTGGGTACAACGCCGTATCTTATTCCGACTTACCTACCATAGACTTCTTCGGAAACTACGGTATGGGCATATGTCGCCTCGACAAGCATCGACAGACAAATGTTCATAGCCTGCAGGTAACGTGATTCTAGATGTGTAATACTATCTTAGCATCCTATAAGCGTGGTTCCTGAGCTCGTCGAAACCTCTCGCTAGGAGGCTGGTTGCACAACATAAATTTCATCGAGGACACGTCGTGCGCGGTGTTGGAAAGGAGTTTCTATCACGATATGGTTCATGATAATTGCTGACATTGCCTTACCTTGGTATTAGCTGAGTATTGTGTGGTGGACAGCGCTTATCTTTAGGTATCAATGCAAGTCTCTCAGAACGTGTTGCTAGATTCTCAGGCTTGCTATCCAAAGCATGTGGTGTAGCCGACTCGGAATATGTACATTTTTCTGGGCTCTGTCGAAGCCGACACACATTTAGTGGTGAACATAATGGTGATGGTTGACAGTTTACATCGCGCCAGAGCTTCATGTCTTATCTTCTACCGAAATTCTTGCCGGTGCTCCAGAATAGCACAGGATTATAGATTGGCGTGTTCGCCCTTGATTTTTCATGTTCAGTTCTCATCAAATGAGATCGAATGGTATTTTAGTCTAAAACAGCTTAGGGTACTTCAGGACCCTCTCGTAGGAGGTTGCGGGCAGATTTAGAGCACCTAATCACCTAAGCAGTCACTTGATTTGTCCAATTATGCCTGTGGTTTAGCTAGCTTGCTTCTGAAAATTCACTTCTCAGCAGGTGAGACCTAGGCCATGCCACTCGTAATCACCCATTATCTCGTCTTTCAACGGGCTCTCACTCAGATTGAATGATGTGAGAATTAATTGGATTATTGACGGAACGATTGCGTTGTCTTGCTGCACCCTTATAGCCTTCGCCAGCGCCAGATCTCAAACTATTGTTCCTTCCAACCATCAAAAAACCTTTGTCCTCCCATCTTAGCAATTCTATACTCCGTTTCTTTTCGCACCAACTCGTCAGGTAAGCATCAATTCCTTTGTTTGACTACTAGCTGCTCACATACTAGCCTGCGCTTTCGGCAGGTAAGACTTCGGGGGCTGAGAACTCTGCTTTGCGCCCAAGTGTCGACTGATGGCATTCTCGGATCAAACATAAGCGGATGGCGAACTCCCAACGGTGTTGCGCCAGGCCCAAGCCACGGTGCTTGGTCGTCTGGTTCTTGGCGTTTTCCGGAGAGCACCTAAAGCTTTGACCACCAAGTCTGTCAGCATGATGACGAATAGCCTATCCGCCAGAAGCCATAGTCTCACAGGATCGTCTGCTCTTTCTTCTCTCGTGTGATTACATGCCGTCACATCTGCCGTATGGGTAAGATCTCCTTGCATCTCACATTCCGCGCAGACTATCGGAATCCGCTGCTCGTACATCCAGGCCACCAACAGACCAAGCACCTTAGGCTCTACCTGATCCAGGCTGTATACCTTGGTGCCCCCCGCCCCCTATGAAAGTGCTGTTGAAAGCCCGATTAAGTAGAGACAAGAAGGTAAATGCTATTTCGCTATATATTGAGAAGGACTGTTAGGTTTGTGCATTCAAATGTTGCCAACTAGAACAGTAAGGGGATCCAGGCTAGTTTTCGTCAGCTTGACATCATTGGTACCACGTAATGCATGTGCCATGCTGGGAGAATGGGTCCTCTATCGGTCGAACTGGTTCGTCCGCTCGAATCTCCGCAATTGCTTCACTATCTTCCAGTTACGAAAGATCTTCATACGACGCACTCGTATATCTGGTACTGCCGTTCCGTAATGTGTATCAACTTGCGGCATTGTTAGTCGACGCACTCGGAAGCAATTCAGGATCAAACTCACAGATGATGGATTTATCTATGAATAACGAGCACCATATCATTTAAACTCCAGCTTGATTGAGATCACCTTCTTCCGCCAGTCACATTCTACATCACAGACATTACCTGGAAATTTTAACACCTCGCACGATACTGGGTACGGGAACACAAGATCTTCGGTACAAAGCCCTCCCTCGCAGATGATGTTACTATCTTGAATATATTTATATGAATGCAACCCCTGAAGCGAACAGGAGACTGTTGATCCAGGCGTCACACAACGGCCCCGGCTTTTCATATATCATAATAACCTTAGATCCGAAACCAACATATGCACCAGCATATTCACACGTAGAAGAAAGTACCTCGCTTGCCAGTCGCTTTCCGGTCGAAGGCACATGTCATGAGGTTCAACGCTGTAGCTGATCCCAGAGTGCGTGTAAGCTCGCAAGAAAGACTCCAAAGCCAAGCGCCTGGCCATCATGAAAGTAGCACAACGAATCGCATGTGTCGTAACTCGTAAAGTCGTGACCCCAAAAACAGCATCCCTAAAATCAGAAAATATAAGCTCGTATCGTATATCACCGCGCATATGGTTTGTTTATCGCCGCTATCCCTCTCGCAATCTCCGGCCATTCTAGCTCTCGCTTGAAGCGACCCTCAGGATGCCGTCCGCCTTGAAGCTTCTCTTCCCACTTGAGTAGCTCGTAGAAGAAGCGCAGATGTGGTTGTATGATAACATTGAGCCGCCTGGCACGGACGAAGCAGTATGCGCGAGGAAGGGAGAGACCCGTGGTACGCATCATTTCCGCGATGCAGATTGTTGCTGAACGGGAGACACCTACACGACAGTGCACTAATGTTGCTGTATTGTTTGCTTTTCCACGGTCTGCCTAGATGTTAGTTGAGGTCTTTGAAGATGTAATCGTGACTTACCAATGAAGGCGAGACACCGATCGAACTCGTCTGTCAATGGATCAACCCCATTGTCTTGCACTCTTTGTATAGTCATGACATTGTCAACTCCCCACTTCTCCTCCTCGCCATCTTTCCATGTTGCTGTTTCGCCAACACTCAGGATCTGTCGTATGCCCATCCGTCTTAGCAGATCAGGGTTGTTTGCATGCGTCAAATTTCCAAGATACATATATTCTGTTATCTTTGACGGCAATGAACCATCGATCTGCGTGATCCATTCTGGCTCGTCCATGATGATCTTGGTGATTTCAGGCAACGATTTGTCTCCATTCAAGGGAGACTCGGAGAGCAAACGTGGAGCAATGGACTTCAGCAATGACACATCTGAGGGATATGCAAAGAAGTTCCGCTTCTTCGACAAGTGCAGATCAAGCCAGGCATCTGGAACTGCCATGCCAGTTGCATATGTGTAGTACGACAACGCCAGCAGTGTCGACTCTGTGTATCCATCTGTGCAGTGTATGAGAATTTTGTATTCCCTAGTTGTAGGTGAAGATGTGTCTGGCATAGGCGAATCGCCTTCTTCGTCTGCCGTCGGCTTATTGTCTCCTTCGCAATATAGACCATTGGCCAGCCTGTAGAGCCATTTGCAAGTTTCCATCAAACCGTCTGCCTCGGCGTGTGACCAGGTGGGTGGCATGATGCTTCCCGAAGAGGGAAACTCGAGATGTATAGGTCCAATCGAAGTATTCCTGCCTTCGGAAATAGCCTGTAAAGCTCTGGGATTCAGATGTCCCATATCACTACATTCTATGAGGATGTCATACTGATCGTCACTTCCTAACAATTCCGGATCTAATGCAGAGTCTGGAGTCGGTCCCAACCATATATTGTGATGTATCTCGGATGCCTTGGTCATGGTACACATCTCGACTCTTTCTTGGTGGAAGAAATCCATGATTAGACCCGTCACACGTCCTTGGGAGTCCACAGCCACAATGTCAGGGTGGTCCTTTTCGAAGCCTTTGAATTGGCTCATGCAGACAAATGTGTTGTATCTTGGAAGCTCATTTCCCTTGATATGAGAATCGAACCATCCTTTCTGTGCTGCCGCAATGTCTTTGGCCAGTTTCCTGACCTCCATATCGTCGTCTCCATACACTATAACATCAGATAGCATAGCAAACTTTGCAGCTTGTATCTGGAAGTTCCGGACCGAGAAGCCTTCCTTGGGATCAACTTCCTTGAAAGCAGCTCCTGTTGCTGCCCGAGACATAAATTCCTCGGGTGCAATGGCTCCCTTCAACCTCGAACGGCTCAGGTCTCCACCGGCCTTGACAATTGTGATTCCACGCAAACATTTCGGGGTTTTCCTCAGGTTTCTTCGTCTGGCAATGAAGAAGGCTTGCTGAATATGGTTGGCAGGATGTAGGCCGTGAAGCCATGGGAAGACCTGGGAAGGATCTGGCAGTGGCTGTCCTGCATTGTGTTCCACTGCTGCTGCCACCCCAGCTGCATCGATTTCGTAGACTTCATATGGCCCCAATGATCGCGGTGTATAGTTTTCTGTTGGGTAAAGAAGTGATCGTGGTCCCAGAGAGAGTTCTTTGGATGGTGGAGATTGTGGGGGAGTGTCGGGCTTATCAGTGGGGGCTGGCCCTGGAGGGCAGACAGGTAGATGTTTGTTCTGGCTTCGAATTAGCATACGAATATGAATTGAAGATACAGAAAGACGGTAGAGCCTGCAGAGACTCGCATTTGCTTCTTGCTTGCTGCCTGGGACGTATAGAAGCCTCAGTTCCCTGACAGTATTATCCCCTCCCCAACAGGCCCTCTTATGTCTGTAGTAACTGCCTGATACTTACAGGTATTGGAATCGGACATGAAGTAGCAGTGTTTATGCCATCGAAGCTCAATGTCGGCGATATGGGTCGTGGGGAGGCAGATCGAGTATGGCCCGAAGGAATCGGGCGGGGAAGTGCAACTGTAGCCATATTATTGTTATCGCAAAATCCAAAGGTTTAGAGCCAAAGCGTGAAATGGCCGCCTGTTGCTCAGGTTATATGGCGGATGGGCAGTATGTGAGGAGTTCGGGGTGTGCGAAGGATGGAGAAAGGTCAAGTGAGCGAGCGAGCGAGTGACTGAGTGTATGAACTGTGAGGAATGTAATGTGATTCGAATAGGCAAAATAAGTCGCTCGTTATCTCTGGAAGTAATCCTTTGTGCATACGAGGCGAAATGCGCAAATGAGATACTGTATCAACAGTACTGTACTGGTAAGCAAGTAGATCAAGTATTTCGTCAAGAGAATGGTGTTGATGTTATATCGTTCCAGTTGTGTGTAATTGTAAAAAGGTTGGGATGGCACAAGAAACTTGCTCCTCCTCTTCGTCCTCCTCGTCCTCGTTCTACTCCTCCTCATCCTCGTTCTACTCCTCTTCGTCCTCCTCCTCTCTACCTACCTTACCGTTACTGGCCCAGGCAGGTCTCGCCTTATCATAAACGGCTTGTCACAGCCGAACAAATACTACGGAGTGATTGCAAGGTACACTGCCAATCATATCAACGAGATCAGTACTGAGTATGCAGTTTATTTGTTTGCTCGGTATTGGTAATGATATTGATTGAGCTAGTCGGAAAGAGGCAGATACACTTGATAGCATCAACATGTATGCTCCACAAGTCTCTATTTGCCCAGCTCAGCTCAGCTCAGCATTATAGTACCGTAGCTACATCGCTTGTGACTTTTGACCCCATTGAACATCTCACCTCATCCCTCATTCCCATCACATCCCCATCCCATCACACCCTCTGGGTTTCGAAGCTTTTCCTGCATCCAGAACATATCACACATCGCATTCCGCCTACAGCGGCAGCATGGTGGAGCGACGACGAGCCACTAAGACATCAAGGCTAAGCCAGCTAAAACAACTATCGGCCATCAATTCATGGAACTGTTGGCGTGAATGATCAAACATGATTGGTTTTGCTGATGCGGAGTTGGGGGGCTGAGGGTGCGCTGCCGTGTCTGTGTGCATGCCAGAATGTGATCTTGCGCGACAACATCTACCGAGGGGGAAGACGAAATTATCTAGGTACTCAAACAACAGCTACTCAGACCTTTTGGCCTCTCATGGATGCCTGAAAGAAATTGATAGCGATAAACAACCAAGTTGAGGTGAAGATTTGAAAACTCTTGACTAACCTGCTGAATCCCAGACAGAGTTCTTTAGACCAAAGCTTAATGATAGATTTGACGACTTGCCTTAGCCTCTATATGCTAGTAAACACCAGACGGAGAGAGGATCAAAGAGGAGAAAACTCTGGAACAGAACATGTGATTCTGGGAGCCATAATTGAGGTGGAAAACGTTTCGAGAGCACTAGACTGTTTGGTATTTTGAGGCAATAAACACCGATGTTATATCGTCAACACATTTGCACGAGACTCCACAAACACCCTCCAATGTCCTACAAAGCTCACCCATCAAAACACCGGCGTCAAATCCCCCCTCCTATCACTCATCGTCTTCCTCCTCGTCCAGCTCCACAGAACTCTCAACTTCGCCAACAGGTACCTGAGTGAGAACATCAAATGCTCCGGTTCCAACTTTGCTCATCCGCCCAATCACAATCCGCGAGCTGGGACTCGTCAGATCGTCAAAGTCTCCATCGCAAACTGCATCAGCCAAGAATCCCACAGTCGTCTCGAAGCTCATCTTCATGAACGGACTGACGCTACTCTTCAGACCATTACGGCTGAAACCAACGAAGCCGCCTCCACGGGTCATGAAGTCGGCGATGAGGTTAAGGTGTCTCTGGTCAACATCAATTCCGTAACCGCCGAAAACACCTGACAGCTCTTGGATGATAGTTGCCCGACAGGCTTCTACGCCGTAGATACGAAGCATGGCCGCGATATCGTTGGTCGAGATCTTGTTGGGGTTGATGTAGCTACCATACACATGCATGGCTTGCAGGTTGACTCCAGCCGTATGCACAACTGGGGCCTTGATGTTCTTGCCTGTCAGAAATTCCTTGACATCCTCTTTGGCTACAAACGTACAGGCGCCAAGGTCGCTGATCTTCTGGATCTCGACTTCTCGTAGAACCTTTTCGACGATGCTGAGCATGAGAACCTTAGGGATATTAGCCTCATACTCAAGAGAAAGTCGACACCATTCGCCATCCTTGTCATCCCACTTGAAGCTGGTAACATCCTCATTCTTGGTCATGACGTCTGCCTCCCGATTTGCAGCAAGATCCTTCTTGGTATCTTTCTCTTCTTCATCGCTGTCTTCGTCGTTGGGTGTCGGTGGGGGGCTTAATCCAATGCCTTCGTCGATATTCTCTGAGTCTTCCGGTTCCATGGCATCTTTCTGAGCATTCGCTTGGATTTCATTGTCCTCCTCATCGTTTGCTCCGTAGCTTACAGCTTCCGCGCGATTGGAACGCAGCTTATCATTGGTGGCATCGTCGTCATCATGATCATCATCATCGTCCTCATCGCGTTCCCTCACGGCATCAGGTCTGACCTCCTTCAACGCACGTGAGGCTTCTCCGATATCGACCACCTTTTTTGATTTGGAATCTTTACTCCTTTTCAGCACCTTTCGCGTTTCTTTCTGTAACCTGTATGCAAATTTGTTCTGGAACGCTTTGAGAACGTCGGCCTTGGAAATGGCGTATGTTTCGGTATAATCGGCAGATGGGAAGAGCTTGATCTCGATATCGTAGATTTTTGCCTGCGCATGAGCAATACCTTTATCCATTCGCTCTTTGACGAAAGCCTGATCCACAACCTCTGCAAGGAAGAGTTCGCTGATGGACTTTGCGAATCTCTCTCCATCTTCGGCGGACAGCTCCTCGTTCAATCGAAGCGTCATGGATGGCGTTGAGATATTGGCACTAGCTGTCATGACAATTTCTCTCAGACGTGGAATACCAAGGGTGACGTTCTTTGCAGAATGTCCAGCTAAATGGAAAGTGTTCAGTGTCATCTGGGTCGAAGGCTCTCCAACCGACTGGCCGGCAACAATACCCACAGCTTCTCCGGGATCAACGGTCGATCGTGAGTACTTGGCTGCAAGAAGCATCTCAAGCTGTTTCCGAGAATGTAGGCCCTCTTTGTACGTCTTGGTCTTAATCAGTTTGTCAGGATTGGTGCCGAGGTATTCCATAATGTTGTTGTAGTATGATTCTGAGGTAGCGTATGCATGCCGTCCAGGGTTATATTGCGTCTGGACTGGATCTGGTCCTGCGTTGAATTGAATACTATTGTTCTTGGCGTACTTGGTCGCTCTCTTCATCTGTTTGACGATAGTTTCCTTGTCGTCAAATATGACAGCAGTATTGTCGTAAATTTTCAGTTGCTGTATCTGAGAGTCTAAATTCTCCAGGATGAACTTGAAATTTCGCAGGTGCTTTTGCTTCGTCACGTCCAATCCATCTTCGCCGTATAGGAATTGAATCATTGAACCATCAGAATCTCTCACCGAGGTATCGTACTCCACCTTTAATCCTTCCATGCCCTTGATAAGACATCTTTGGAGATATCCAGAACGTGATGTCTTGACAGCAGTATCGATCAAACCTTCTCTTCCGGCCATGGCATGGAAATAATATTCTTGCGGTCGAATGCCTGTCAAGAAACGGTTGGTGATATATCCTCCAGCTCGAAGATGAGTCTCGTAGGGCTTGAAACACGGCAGCGATTTGCCGCTGACCATTACAGGAACTCGACGACCTTCCAGAACTTGTTGACCAAGATTACACGAAATGAGGTTCGCGTTCACAGCAGTTCCTTTGGCTCCAGATGTTGTCATGTTCTGCATCTGGTTCTTGGGGAACTGCTTTACCAGACCACCCGGCAAACATGCTAACGTGATGGATGATGAAAGGTTCCCTGATGCTGCATTCATCATTATATCCAAGCCAGTTTGTTTACCATCATCCCTCAAAACGCCCTCTAGACGATCAAGGAGCTCTTTGTTGGTGTCGCTCGGCTTCTCATCCTTGAGACCAACATATTTGGCAGCTACGGTGACACCAAGGGCATTAGCCGCACCCAGCTTTTCTTTACGAAGAACCTCTCCTTGTGGAGTCAGTCGAAGATCGTCCATGCCACAAGTGAAGGCTCTCATGTGTAGATACTTGGTCAGAAGACGACCGAGAGCACTGAGCAGTTTACCAGCGATTGCTGGGCCGTAGGCTTCATGAATTGAGTGCACAAAACCACCACCGGAAGGTCCAATCTGAGACTTATCAAGGATACCAGTAACGAATTCACCTTTCTCAAACTGAACGGTACCTTCTTCGGAGTTTGGAGCCCATCGATCAGCGGGCGTGGACGTCTTGCTTGCAAGGCACAGAGGTCCATGGCCTAAAGGCATTATATTCTTCAAGATCGTGGTAATAACCTGCTTGCCTGTCCATCGCTTCACGGGCTTTATGATTGCAGGAGGTACTGTCTCGATCCTTTCGCCGACGATGTGGCCACTTTCTGGTCGAAGACAATTGTAGAGCAGTTGTTGGTATGTCGCGCGATCAAAAAAAGTATCCCTATTACAGAGCCAGACTGAGACAGAAATGTGATCTTGGATTAGACCACGCAATGGCTTTCCAGATGTTGCAACGAGATATTGATGGTCTGTGTCTGCAATCTGCAGAGCTTCGGCTCTCGCAACCTCGTTCTGAGGGAAGTGCATGTTCATCTCATCTCCATCAAAATCGGCATTGTAGGTGTTACAATTTGCGTAGTGCATACGAATTGTCTTTTCACCAGGGAGTACTCTTGCTCTGTGACCCATGATCGACGGCTTATGTAGCGTTGGTTGACGATTCATAAGTACCACGTCTCCATTTGTCAAGTGTCGATGAACTTTCTTGTTTCGTCCACCGCTCGAACCACCGCCAGAAGTAGCCAGCAGTTGATTTGCCAACGCCATGCGCTCATCAGGAGTTTTGGTACGAAGACTGATCACCATGCCGTTCTCATTCTCTATCGCTGCTGCTCCGGGCCATACGTCAACTCCGTTGATGACTGCTTGCTGTAGCTCTTTGAAGTTGTGGCTGGTAACAGGTTCCGGATATGTCAGCTTCTTCGCAAAAACTGGTGGTACACCGATCTCGTTTGTTTCTATATTCGGATCTGGTGAAATGACGCTACGAGCGGCAAAGTTGACGCGCTTTCCCATCATGTTCTTCCGGAAAAGACCTTCTTTCTTCTCCAATTTCTGCTTGATCCCATCTTCGTTTTTCTTGCCTGCTGCTCCTTGGATGGGATTTCGGTCGCGATCAATCAATGAGTTGACAGCATCTTGTAACGCGCACCAATCTTCCTGCAGATCCTGGTAATCTCGTCGTCTCCTGGTGGAGCTCTCGTCGTCATCGTGTTTGCTGATCTCTTGATATACTGTAATTATGCTCTCGGACCTTTTCAGTATCAATTTGTAGAGGTTGTTCTGCATATCCTCGTTCATGTCACCTGCGCCAGTCCGTGCTTCTGGTCTGTACTTATTCGGAGGTACTAGCAGAGTCTGAAGGAAGAACATATCAGCCGTGACCTTCGTCGGTCTTTTGACTGTCGATCTCGATGAGTATATTAATGAAAAGATCTCTTGCTCTTGCTCAAAAAGCGCATCCAAGGATGCTTTGACCTCGGTAGCGTTTACAAATCTTTGCGACGCCTCAACCTTATCTGCTTTTGATGCCTTTGCTGTTTTCGTAGAACCACCAATGACTACATCACCGTCAACATCGAGATCTTGTCCTGTACCTTCTGCGTCCTCGTCTTCTTCGTTGGACGATGAGTACATGTCGGCTACTCCTTCGTCGAAGTCTCCTCCATTTTTCTCCACTTGCTGGATCTTCACAACAGAGTTGACCGCTGTGTAATCTCCCTGTGCCATCTTAGCTTTGTCCTTTCCGGTTAGAGCCTTTTCGAAGATCTTGGTGTATTTGTCTTTCCTATAACCCGGTGAAATTCCCTGGCAGTTGTGGCATGCCTTGCCAACGGATATACTCTTCATGAAATCCTTGATGACGGCTTGCCTGGCGGTCGAAACGCCTTCATTCTTCTCCCTATTCCAATTCCAAGCGCTGTTCTCCTTGGCGGCAACCTTGATTTCCCTCTTCACGTAGTCGTTCCTCAAGCGTGCGGCATTGTCTGCGGGCGTGTCTTCGTCAGATGACTCAGAACCAGCCTCCTTCTCGGCATGCTTCGGTACTACATCCATGGTATCAACATGCTCTGCCTGTGAGAGTAGGCCGTGCTGGATCAATCTGAGCTTGCAGTGAAATCGATTGACTTCTCGCCGAGACAATTTCAGATTGTCGCAATATGCACACTTTGCTCGCAGAAGTCGTAGAGCAATGCTCATAAAGGTAGGATGGTAGACAGGAACCGGTAATTCGATATGGCCTGCATGTCCGGGACATGCGAAGGAGGAAAGATTGCATGTTGTGCATCTGAGGATGCCTGTCAGTAAGTGTACCAATCGCGCTTCGTTTGTCGAGTTTCTTACGAGTTTTCTCCCCAGGCACCGAGAGCTGGATCGTATAATCCCCCGGGTATAGGATTCAGAAGAGTATCGAAAGTTACATGATTTTGGATCTGCTTAACAGAAACTGCCTTTATTTCTTCTGGCGTGTAGAAGCCAAAGTCCACACAAGCGATGACTGATGGGACTGGTTGAGAGATGTTCATCGTGGGTAAGGATTCGAGTTCTATGCACTATAGGCCGTGCCAATAGATAAAAGTCACTACTATGCCTCCAGGCTTCTCTCCAGCATCTGTAATGTACTGAGTCCTCGAGCGTTGAAGTAAAGTACCAGAGCTGAGCTAGCTGCAGAGAGACCGAACTTTTTTTTTGATAGCCGATAGCACGGACCAACTATCTCAGTACTCGTACATCGTCAGAAAGGAACTTTGCCTACGGTACCTAGGTATATATGTCCGCCAACTTCAATATTGATAACATGGAAGAAAAATCGTACTAAAAATACTTCCATTGGCTCTATGAGCTCCCATTCTATAGAGTCTCGGTGCTCAATGCGTCAATTAATTATGTTTCTAAGTCACGTGAATGGTGGCCCTGCCAGGCAGCTTTCCAACATGGTAATTTCTATATGCCATCAGCCGTTGTTCAATATTCAATAACTGCTCCATACCATCCGCGGCCATACACATCTGTTGGCCCCCTTCTAACACTCCGCCATGGATTCTCTCAAGTCAAAGTCCAAGGACTCTCCCATCCTCTCTCCTCGTCATGATATCTCCAGTCGCGTCGACAAGCCTCAATCAGCTGGAGAAAAGCTCGCATCTTTGAAAGCAAGAGTTGCAGCTGCAGTTGGTAACAGCAAGTCGAAAGTCCCCAGTATCAGTCTACCTTCGAGTATGGGTACAGCAAGAGGAGGGCTCAACGTCGACCTACATCCATCTTTGCAGAACATGGGACAATATAAACCTACCAAGACTCTTACTCCCAAGTTCGCGACCAGCTTAGGAAATGCGCGCCCCAAGGTCGAGAAGCCTGCGCCGAAGAAACAGCTAGATCTCTCCGGTCCCTCGACAGAAGAGATACGCAACAACCCATACTTCGATAACAGCCTTGGCGGACAAACTGCAACACTGAAGAACAGACATTCCAGGTCGCTCATATTTAACCAGAAGGGCAAATATATAGAGCAGGGAGTTGCGCTTCGGAGACAAGCTGCGCTCGAGGCACTGAAGAAGAGGATCGCAGATGCGTCAAAGAAGATCGGCATAGATGACGATGTAGCGACGGAATCGAAATATATCATGGAAGCTCCTCCGGACATAGAATGGTGGGATGAAGGGTTGGTAGACGGCAAAAACTATGATACCATCGAGAACTCCAGACTTCTAAAGATCGACACAGCGGACTCCATCATCACGGAGTTCATCCAGCATCCCGTCCTCCTCGAACCTCCTCAAGAGAAGAACACACCAGCGCTCAAGCCTATGTTTTTGACAGCGAAGGAACAGGCTAAGCTGCGTCGCCAGCGTCGTATGGCAGAATTGAAGGAAGAGCAAGCTAAGATTCGTCTGGGACTGGTGCCAGCACCTCCACCAAAAGTCAAGAAGGGCAATCTTATGCGAGTGCTAGGTGAGGAAGCAGTGAAGGATCCAACTGCAGTAGAAGCACGCGTGAACCGGGAAATTGCTGCACGTCATGAAACACATATTGAGGCCAACGAAGGGCGAAAACTTACCAAGGAACAACGTCATGAGAAGCTTGCATTGAACCAGGAGAAGGATGCTGCGAAGGGTATACATGTTCTGGTGTTCAAGATCAACAACCTGGCCAACGGCGCGCATCGATTCAAGATTGGCAAAAACGCAGAGCAGTGGGCTCTTACGGGAGTTTGTGTCATACATCCACGGTTCTGCCTGGTTATCGTCGAAGGGGGGGAGCATAGTATTCGGCAGTACAAGAAGCTCATGCTCAATCGTATCGACTGGACGGAGAACTCACCTACACGATTCAAAGAGGGCACGAAGGCGGAGGCATTGCAAGACTGGCTTAAGGCAGAGGATGAGAAAGGAGAATTGAAGGATCTCGCGTTGAACAAGTGTGATCTGCTCTTTGAGGGTGAGCAGAAAACGAGAGTATTCAGAAAATGGGGCAGCAAAGTCTGCGAGACAGAATCTGCAGCTAGAGATGCGCTGACAAGAGCAAAGATGGACAGCTTCTGGACTATGGCGAAGAACAAGCCGTAGTTGACAAGTCGCCTCTTGCTCTGAGTATAGCAATGTACCTCTACGAACTACAATGTAATTTGCAATTTGTGATCTGCTAATTTCGCTGCGACTATTCCGTAACTTCACCTCCACCGAACGCGATCGTGTAGTATACAAATAGCTGTAACGCTATCCATAGTTTGATGCAATACAACCCAGCCTTTCACCACTTAATTATCGTAGGCTGTCATCATTTCCCTCTCAGCATCCGAATCCGATTCTTCCAGCCCGAACTCATCCCGTCGTGCAATCATATTTTCCATCCTCTCAACAACCTTTATTTCCTTCATCTCCGTATTATGTCTTTGCAATTCCCTCAGCTCCGCTTCACCCTCCTTGTCCTGATGCATCCGCAAATCTCCCATCGTCCACGTACTAATACCATCATGGTCCTTTGTATCAAACGGCTGTGCAATTTGCCGCAAGAATCTCTTCGCACTACCCGCTGCCATATCCGTGCTGAGATTCACATCGGCTTCGGTCAAGGCTTCGCTGATCCATTTTGGCAACTGTTGTCGTTTTTTCAGGAAGCGTTTGTCTGCCAACACCATTATTCCGTAGTCGTCCTTTCCTCTGAGCACACGTCCCAAACATTGCGCTGCATGGCGCATGGCGTCGAAGGAGAGGAAATCGTTCTCCTTGATGCGATATGTTTCCCGCAAGAACTCAAGACGCGCTTTCAGGATCCTGGACTCGGTGTATTGGAAGGGTACGCCGATACACAACACAGTCCGTCCATATTGGTGATCGAAATCTATTCCTTCGCTGACTTTTCCACGCGCGACACAGAGCAAGATGGCGCCGCGCCCGTTGCAACATGCTGTACGGTATGTCTCGAGGGCTAGGGAAGTTTCCTGTGCATCGGGAGTCTCGACCAAGATAAGCTTATATTTCCAAACCTCGTCCAAGATCCCACTGCCTTGCCATTGACTGATGATAGATTCCATATAGAGATATGAAGGGAAGAATACAACCATACCATCTGGCGTCAGCTTTGAGAACTCTGTGAGGATGTTTCCGTAGTTGCGAACCACAGAAGGATCATTGCGATTCTGAAAGCCAGATGTGACAGCCGCTTGATCTGAGCCGCGGGTGATGATCAGCGGCAAGAAGGTTTTGCGGGCGATGGTCATACTGTAGGATTCTTGCACAACAGTCTCAAAGCCGAGCATCTTTGGATACATTTCCAGCGGAGATATGGTTCCAGATGTGATAATTACGGAGGAGAAGCGTTCGAAGACGGGATTGATGGCTATAGCAGCGTCAAGACATGTGAAATGGAGGACTGGGTTTGGAACAGTAGCTGTATCTGACTCGAAGGGCTCCAATATGAGGAGGAAACCCTTTTCGTATGTCGCAACTAGCGTAGCAAACGTGGCTACTTCTTGAAGAGGCTGGTAGTCTTCGATATTGGTGAGCTCTAGTGTCCGAACAAGAGAAGTGAGTCTCTCGGCGCAGAATCTTAAAGGTTTCTTCTCGATAAACGTGTATTCCTTCAGATGTGCCAGGAATGATGCCGGTGTTTCCGAAATGACTTGTCGCACCTTCATTCGAGTCTTCAAATACTCGATGAACCGCTTCAGGAACGTGATAAAGTGCTCTGCTCTCCGAATGTTCCCAGGCACAGCTTCTTGCAATAGATCATCTGGCAGAGATGGGTTGGACATGAACGCATCTTCCTGTCGAGCCTCATCTGCATCTCTCAGACCTTCCACCAGGCTTTGGTATTCGTTTCGTAGCTTTTCAGCATCGCTATCTCTCATATCGCTGATCTTCTTTTCGAGGTTAGCCGCACCCCTTGAGGCTTTCCGGAGCGAATCTTCTGTAATATCAGTGCTGAGTGACTCGATACAAACATTATCGATATTATGTGCCTCATCGAACACTACTATGCAGTCTTTTGATAGTTCTTTTGAGACTCTTTCCGCAATTTTCGGATCCAGCAAGTAATGGTACGAGTAGATAATAACGTTGCAAAACGACATCTATCTTGATCAGTTGGGGTCTTAAAGTGAAAGGTTTGCTCACCATTCTCCTAGATGTGAAATATGGGCATTGCTTATGATCTTCGCCATATTTCATGACACCATCGAGCGTCCATACGCCATTCGGTATGAGATTATGCGGCTCCAGAAGATCCAGATTCTGAAAAGTTAGCACTCTACCATACGAACTTGAAGTCCCACTGACATCGTGATAAATGCAAACCGGTACATCCTCACCTCTCTCCTTCTTCTCCTTCACAAAACCAGCCGTCAAACTCCGGCACTTCGCATCGACAACCGTGCCACTCTTTTCCCGCTTGACTTGAGGATGTAGACATAGATTCTTCCGACTCGTAAGCCCCATGCCTCGGAACTCTTCTTCATACCCTAGCTGCTCAGCTCGGTACTTCATCAAGGCTTTCAACTCTGCCAGGGCCTTCTCGATCTCGGACATAGTACCTGGTAAGGTTAGACACAGCCATTGTATATTTCGAAGTTGACTCACGTGAGCAGTATATGAGCTTCCGGTGCTCCGGGTAGTATTGCTGATATGCAACAATGAGAGACAAGAGAGAGACCGTTTTGCCCGTCCCCGAAGGCATTTCTAGCACGCAGTGACCTTTTGCATCGAGTGTTTCTGCCACATTTTATCAGCAGCTAAGCCATACTCTGCTATGATCCAACTCACTTTTGAGATCACACATGTATCTTCAAGATTCGACATTTTAGTAGGACTTCTCAACTCAGATCAGGGTAACTTACTTGTACTGTTCTTTAAAGGAAGGGTTTATATTAGCCTTCGATATCTGCAAAGATCATCTACATTCCTACCTGGATATATCCTAGGGTAAGGAAACAGCACAGGTAAATCACTAGAATCTCGTCAGCCTCTGTCTGCTGATGTCATACAAGGGTAGGTACTCAATATTGAACTTCATCGTAACCGCTTTCAGGCCTGGTGCCAGACCTGAACAGGCTTTGGAGGTAGCTTTCTAAGAAGTCGTTCGTTCGTTGCCTTGGGATATATTTTGGCGTACGACTGATTGCCAAGTCCTGAGAGCAATCAAGGCAGGGGAGTGGTTGGGTGGTTTGAGTAAAAGGTGGCTTTAATTTAGTGGAATTGTTTACTTTGACCCAAATGTGTGGTTTCAGTTCTTGCCAATGCACCAGAACAGATAGGAGGGGTTCTTGCACCTTAGTGTGTAGAGTGTATGTCATAGTGTCATCATTGTTGGCATTCGTTTATGGTGAAAGGGATTCGAAACTTGTAGGCTCTCTTTGTTCTGTGAGCCCTGACATAGCCATTGGAGTTAAGAGTTTGCGCTGTGTTGAATACTAACGTCCAATAGCATCGAGACTCCAGGCAAGCAGTGCAGCAATGGTCTTCCATCAGCTTTGACACATTTCACGGCTGCAACAGTCGCTCTGTTACTAGATTCCTTCAGCTTCTTCTCTCCAGGCTGGTAGCTGCTAATTAAAAACTTCAATGAGAACAGCCGCAACGCTTGTGGGTCTCGATGCATCGCCCAGCTCAGAAGCTTTACTCCTATAGCCATTACCAACAGTCATTGCGACCTAGGATGCGGCGATGGAGACTTTCTCGTCAACATGTTGAACCAGCTGAAGGTTGACAGCTCCAGCCTCACAGCTGCCCATGGTATAGTATCGGTATAGACTACGATGCTCAACTCATCAAGAGCGCCGGCATAAGGTCAGGCTTCGCCGGTCAGAGCATATAGTGGCCGGAGTGCGACTTCCACGAATATCTGGAGAATCTTGCTAGTCAACTCATAGATGTGCACCAGATTACTCACGTGTTCATCTATCTGCTTCCTCAACAGCTTAACCTCGTGACAGTGCGCCAGATACTGACAAGACTATCCCAGAGGTTAGCAGGACTCCCGCTGCGTGATCGTCCGCAAGCTTACTCCTCTAGTGGTGTGATCGTGTGCTGCCACAAATTTCAGTCTTCTTACCTCACAGGAACGTGATGCGACATGTTGATGGACTTGGTGGTCTATGGTTGATCTCCTGCTTTGGGGAACGAGATCGAGATTTTTTCCACAGGCACTAGGCACCTAGTTTAAGCAGTGGTCTGACGGCAGTCAGGTGTCGTTAGTGGTTAGTCATAGGACGATGCCAGGAAGGCATTCCTCAGTGTTGTTTTTACATGTCTCATTTGCCTTGTAGATCTTCGCTGGGGATGAGCTAGAGGTCCTTGGCTAACCGTAGACGTTGAGATACCGGAACAAAATAGCATATGCATTTCAACCTGTACACAGTTTTGGAAGTATTTCAATTCATGACAGACGTGCAAACAGATCCATCACCATTTGCAAAGGCTGCTTCTACATTTCAGTAACGTAGTTTATATGCGAGTGGACCGTATAGGCGAGTGGAACACTAATTTCGACCGATCAAACAACTCAAATTACTTCAAAACTACTAATCCAAAGAACTTCGGTCAAAAACTAGCTAATTTGTACTCTCTGACTACATGTTCAAGCTGTGTGTGAAGAGGATCTGCAAATACTACACTTCCCCCGAGCTCGTGTTATTGTGGTTAACCCCTCCAACTGATCCACCCCTACTACCTCTTCTTGCTGATTATCATGACCAGCTATTGCTTGTAGAACCTCTAAAGCACTAGTCGCATCTCCTCTATCAATATATTTAACTCTA
>MU253782.1:0-109245 GCA_019669825.1 Calycina marina
ATAGTTGACGCGCCTCGGACGCGTTCTGCAAGCAATAACTCAGCCATCTCATGAACTAAAGCTTGAGTAGGTGATATTCCACGTGTATCCATAGATAGAATCCATTGAACAAGTGTTGTTTCCTCTGTTTGAGTGAGCTTGTGGTTTGGAGAGACAAAATCAGATCGTGAGGGGGTCCCTTTTAATCTACGGGCCAAAGTAGTTCGCGGCATATTGTATGCGCGAGCAGCTGCTCGTATACTCTTAAAGTGGTTTCTATGGTAGGCATCACATGCAAGTATAGTTCGGCCTTCAATATTAGCCATTTAATAGCGTTGTTGTTAATATAATACTACTTTAAAGTGGTTAAAAGTTGGTGTTTTGGGTTTTGGTGGCCCGCGTACTGATATGGCCCAAGTACTGATTAGGTACGTTATGGAGGATGCCTGTCACTTGCCTGTACTTGGCGTCTGTATATATAGCCAGATTCTCTTGGATCTTCTTCCTTCCTGGAGAATCTCTTATAGTCAAATCTATACTATATCCAACCCTTGACAATCTCTCTTCTTCAGCATGGTCAACCTTTACAAGCAAGGTCTTAGAATGACTGCCTCAAGCCTTGATCGTTTCCCTGATAGAGATACAGAACTTCTCTGTAAGACGCTTAATACAATTTCGTTCTTTCGTTCGTATATAGTCTTTGTAGTTTCCCTAGTTAGGAGCTTCGTGCTCAAATTGCCGTAGCTTTGTTTACCTTTCAGTTTACCCAGCTTGTAACGGAATCGCTTCCACGTGATTCAACCCGATTGATACTTGCCTCTTCATTCCTATACCTACCCGACGTTACTTCTATTGGTGAAGATCAGTTGAGTATTCCAAGCCTGAATACCAACCGGAGTCCCAGAACGTTGCAACGTGCTACTTTATCAAATCAAGCTTGCAAAGCCTCAAAACTCCTAGTTGACTTAGTAAACTGAAACGTATATACACCAGGGGGTGCAGGAATTGATGCGCGGGTTCAAAATAGCTGAAAACTATCAAAAATCAACAAAAATGCTATTATTTCTACTTTATATTACCACAATGCGCTCTTGATGGGCCCTCCACCCGATTTTATTAGCTTTTGGCATCGATTAGGCATCTCTGAGATACGCGCACGAAATTCTTGCATTGTGATCCGATCCCATTCTTCTTCTAAGATTTTTTTTTGAGTTCATGGATCCCATGAAAGACTCTTTTACGTATCCTTTGCTTTATTATATTCCAACAAGCCTCAATCGGGTTTGAATCAGGGCTTTGGGCAGGGTGAACAAGCGTATCAATCCAATCCTTCTCCCGAAGGCTCCTAGCCAAGTTCATCTTCTCTCGTGTTCCATGAGATCCATCGTTATCCTCTTGTAAAATCCAAGACACTGAATCTCTAGAGCGAGCATTATGAATAGCAGAGATATACATAGGCAAGAAATGCTCTGTATAATGTTCCTGTGTCATAGAATTGCCCTTAGGCTTGACAATAATCTCATGTGGCTTAGAAGCCTCCCACTCGAGTATTCTTTCTTTGAACTCGTCCTCAGACTCTGTTCTCGGCCGCCGACGGGGTTGGAGGTCTTGGAGGCTATTCGGTGTGTTCGGCCTCATCGTGATAGAAAATTAAAGGTCCCTTTTCGTTCCAATTCACGTACGACGCGAAATGAAGCTTGACACATTCTTTCTCGGGCATCTCTTGGATATTACAAGAGGACTGTCGATAGAGGACGAGTTCGACGATTAGTAGGGCTTCCTAATTCACGTCTTTGGGCAAGCCACCAACGCGCTGTACTCTCGTGAATGTGGTGCTCTTTCGCAAGAATAGGTAGGGGTTTAGAGGGGGGTTTGTGATCGTATTCGTAGAAGAACGCGCTCCGATGTACTGTATTGTTTTCAGGACCTCGAATAGGTCGATCGGGAGTCAATTGGCGAGCAGCTAAGCGCGTAATTGGGGCCATATTGGTGGTGTTGGTCGTAAAGGAGTAAGGGTAGGGAGGAGGTAAGAGTGGTTGTTTTGGTGATCTCACTAAAAACCAGCCTGCGCATCAATTCCTGCACCCCCTGTTCGCCCTTACTACATCTCAATTACACCTGAAATCCCAGAACCCAACTCTAAAATACAAACTTGAACCTATCAAGTTTATAACATCTCAAACCTCTCCTGGGTTCCAGGATCCAAGTTCAAGATACAAACTTTTTTGAGACCGAGCAAATTCACTCCACCTCAAATTTCTCCAGAAGTCCTAGAAATTCACTTCAAAATACTATGAGTCAAAACAAGTTGCTCTACCTCAAAACTCCTACTGGGTATCAAGCACTGAAAGAGAACTTATTACTGGTAAGGCTTGAACTGTACACCTGAAATCCACCATTCAGGCTCAAACCCTGAAAACAATCTTGGTTAAATTCTCAAACTGCACACCTGAAAAGCACCATTAGGGTTCAACAATCGTAATCTCATTGGATACTAGCACATGGGTATAGTACCGCGCTTCATATATACGGGTCCCCCTCCATACTCTATACAAGCAGTTTTGCCTTGGGGCCTATCCACAAAACGCCCCTCTTCGTTACGCCATCGCATGCAAGTAACGCATAATGCATAAACCCCTATAGATTCCACGCTGTTCCGCTATATATGTAAAAAAACGCCTATCCCCAAGCGGAGTCCCACTCAAATCCCGCCTTTGAAGAAACAGCACTTGCTCTCTTCAGACCAGCTTCTGCAGCTGGAGTCTCATCCTCCTGCTGATTGACTAGAATGCGGTTAGGAATGGGATATAAGGGATGGTAGGGAAAACATACGGCTCATATCCGCCATTTGGTCTGCAAAAAAATCGACTGGGTCGCCCAGCTCGGCCCGAGGAGTCGTGCTGTCGATTGCTTGCTGCATGATGCCACCCTCGCTGATTCCAGACACCGGACGGATGCTGTCATTACCAAGCGCCTATATGAAGTCAGTATATATTCAGACATTTAGACTGGAAATTCAGGGATAATTTACAGTCTCCGATCCAAGACCGGCACGATTGCGTTCTAGGGACGCGGCCAACTTCTCGTTCACAGCCTTCCACTGCTTCTCCAGCATCTCCTCGGCCATCTTGACGTCTTGCTCCGTCATTTCCGCACTGGCAACACCAAGGACAGCACCGATACGGCGCACAGGGTTCGCATTCTGCGAAGAGCCATTGAGGCTATCCTTCATTCGCTTCATGGACTTCTCCTCGTCCTCGGGTGTGAACGGCAGCATGACCACAGTGTAATTCTGTTCCAGAGCACTCACAAGACCCGTGAATGCCTGCAGAGTGAAGCCGTTCTGCCCACAGTGGATGTGGCGTAGCGACGAGTTCTTGCGAATGACGGTCGCGAGCGTGCTGGCACCCTCAAATCCCAGTCGTTGGTGCTCAATTCTGAGAGTTTGGAGAGTTGTGTTGTCCACCAGACCAGTAAGAGCCTGGTTGAGACCAATTCCGAAGCGACTATCCTCCAAGTGAGCGTGCTCACCAGAGATGTCGAGATCCTGGAGAGTTCTATTCTTGACGAAGAGCTCCTTTAGAGCAAAGCAGGTCTCAGGACTGGCATCAAGAGGTAATGACGCCTTGGAGATGTCCAGCACTCGAATGGTAGTGTTGTCGCAGAGAACATCAAGCAGCCGTCTGAAGTGCCTCTCCTTCGCAAACTCAATCATCTGCATTATCAGCTGTGACGGCGTCTTGTTCTCTTTGATAGCCTCGATGATGCTGTCGATCCCATTCTCCAGACCATTGCTGCTAACGTCAAGTCTCAACTCGCGAATCTCTCCAGGGTTACGAGAAATAGCTTCCATGAATATGCCCACCTGGTTACCATCGAGATTGCATCTGTTCAGGCTGAGAACACGGAGGCAGTCAGATACATCGAGCGTCAAATAGTCGAGGACAGACTGCAGAGTGGCTTCATTGAGTGATACACCCCCCAAGTGAAGTTCCTCAAGTCGCCAATTGTACATGACCTCTGGTACGAACAATGTCTCGTCGCCGGTAGTCTTAGCCAGTCTTGACAGATCGATAATTCTGAGCTTTGGAAAGCGACTCAAAGTCGCCTGAAATGTTCCAAGGTGCAGCCGTCCTGGATTGTCGGATATATTCAGGCATTCTAGAGTTTTGCCTTGCTTTTCCAGCATGCGTAAAAACTTGGCAATTTTCGAATCCGTCAAGCCGCACCTGGACACCTCCAAAGCTCTGAACCGGGCTCTCGAATCCTTCAGAGCATTGTGCATATGCTCGAGGTCTGCCTCTCCGATCTCAATACCATTAAGAGAGAGCCATGTGACGGCAGTCATGCGCGATCGACAAACAATGAGGATAGCAGAAACAATCTCGGAACCGAGGTCTTTGCCAACTTCGAGGAGCCCCTCTGCATCATAAGTATCTTTGACCCGACAACGTGGAAGGCAGTTGCTGAAGTCCATTTTGCGTACATTTCTGCAGAGCAAAGTCAAGGCTTGGACCTCTTGATAGAGCAAAGACATTTTATCTGGTTTGTGATTCCAGTACTTGTTGATATGATTGTTGTCGAGATTGTGCCAAACAACGTACTCGGTGCCGAACGGGTCTCTGACTCCATGCAAGCAATTCAGGTCGATGTTGCGAAATGACAATGCACTGAAGTAGGTGTTGTACCGAAGGCTTCGCATGACAGCAAGAATCTCCTCCGCGGTGTATGCACTACCATCAGGATGTGGAACTAGACGAAACTCCGGCGCGTCTGCAGCTTCGAAGTTAACCGAAAAGTGAATTCTTGATGGCTTGGACCCATAGGCAAAGCAGTAGGCATTAAGAGTCCGCTCAAAAAACAAACATTCAGCTTCACGCTCAACTATGTATTCCCCTGACTCGACCGCTATATTTGCCGCAGCTCTGCAATGGCTGGGGCCCTTGAAGTTGACGTGCAAGTCTGGCGTGAGAGGCATCAAGTACCGTAAAGCTCGGAAAATATAGCTTGCGATGTCAAAGGTAGCAGATGAAGCCAACTCCAGAGTCTCAACTCGCTTCAAGGGCGACCGAAACTGCAGTTCAAACCTTTCATCGGCATCTCGGATGTTCATTCCTACAACTGACGCCATCCCATAAAGTGTTGCTTCTTCTGAAGACACGGAAACATCACTTCTGGATGAAAAGTTCGGTACTCGAACCATGTGTATGAAATTGATACCGAACACAAGATATGACATCGAGGCTCTCAGTTTGTGTGTATCGTCTGCCGGGGTCGGTCCATTCTTGGCTGCCGCTGCTCGATGAGCTACACGGAAAATGTTAAAGCGTGTCCTATCGAAATCCTCGTTCCACTTAAGCGCAATCTTGAGATACTTGAGGACATGCTCTGGAAATGGCTCTGACATCAGTAGTCTGGCTTTCTGAGCCGCTCCACGCAGTGAGCTAACCCAGAGATCTGCCTCATCTGGCTTCTGCAAGATCAATTGAACCGAGCCAGCCTTGCTGGTACTCTCATCAAGCCACATGACCTCGATTGTGAAGTATGGTCGGCCATCCTCGACTCTGTACGCTGTCACAATATGTTCTAGTAATATCATGTTTGGAGATTCTACTGAAGTGCGAGAATGAGTCGACTGATAGTCCTGCATAGAAGTGGTCGAAGTAGACGATATATGGCGGCGCTTAGCGAATGCGCCTTGGTTCGGACTATGAGAAAGGATGTCTGGGAACGCATCTGCTGCTTCTAAAGAAGCAAGCCCAAGTCAGTTATGTATTCGATCATAATTGTTCAGAAAAACCTGAAATGAAAGAACGCGTCGTATCAAAAGTCATGACAAGGCCATGCCACTCACACCAGAGTCAGGTTAGTGAGCTATGGTTTGACAACCTGCCCATATGCCAGGGCCATGGTAATGCGCTTGCGAGCCAGTCTTCTGTGCATCGACATTGTTCAATGCTGTCCAACAGGGCCTAACTTACGATTTTGGTTCTTGAATCGAATTAAGTGCTTATCTGTGAGCACCATCCACTCCTTCTTTTTTCTAAAAGTCCCGCTCGTCGTCTGAACTTCTCCATCGAATAGAACCGTGCATGGTGACATCTCTTGAACCGATCCAGGTCTGCTGGCATTGTTCGAACTCTGGCCACCCAAGGATCCAAATGTAGAGGCTAGCTTACTGGTCCGTGTAGAGTTCCCCGTGGAAGGCCGCTTGACTTGATCATCCTCCTCCTTTGTGTTGCGATTTTTTCTGCCTGTGATAGTAAACATTTTGTCGTCCTGCAACTCCTCCTGCAGCTCGTCCTGCTCAGGCAGATATGAATTCGATACGTTCTTCAACCCAAATATCGAGGATCGTTTTCGTGTGCTATTCTTCTTGAGCAATTGAGGACCGTCGGTGGTAGATTTGTTGCAAGAGGTGGTGGATGTGGACGACCTCAAAGATGAGAACGGGTTGAGGCTCTTGCGCCGCGTCAGCCCCGCTTTCTTGTTCAAAGATGATGGCGCCATTGTAGTTATTCGGGATCGTGATGTTCGGTGGTTGTGGTTGGTGGTAGTCTTGGTTGAGGTGGTTGAGAGGCTTGGGCCTTCACATCTGGTTGACAGATCAAACAGTACCTACTGGTAGGATATGGGTAAGACGGTATATATTGTGTATAGAAGAGCCAACAAACAGCTATCCAAGGTCTTGGAAGCTGTTGTTGTTATGGTTCACGAAGCAAGGTCCTGTTTGCCGGTGGTAGACATTGGGAAACTTAACCCTTCTTCCCTTAGTGCTATGTACAGAAGTAGTCGCTAGGAAGAAGTTGTGAAGATGCTAGCCCTTGCGCTGGGCAATTTCATGTAAAGCAAAGAGAAAGGGAAGGAATTAAAGTACAATGAAGAGGATTGAACGAAGCTATGAAGTGGTGCAAGAAATTATGGTGTTGATGGTGTTAATGTTTGTCGTCTGAATGTTGAGCAGGGATCACCAACCTACGTCAATGTGGGGTGGGACCCTCTAATTTGATAAGGATATCTTCGATTGGGCTAAGTACAAACGGTATGCTAGCAATCTATCATTGGGAAACACGACTGAAACTAAATTCTCCATTGCAATCTATGCCAGATTTCAATGTTCACGATACTGGAGTCCAAGCTCAAACAAAGAAAACACCAACTTGCTACCAATTCAACGAAAGAAGACTGATGCTGCAACTTGTACTCAGTACCTGATGTCAAAATCGTATCATATTACAACACCAGCCAGTTGAAACGAGACAAGCAACCTACTGAGGCACAGATCCAGCTCAGCATTAAAACCTATTTGACAGAAACAGTTCATTATAGTCTAGAATATCTTGTCTCGTAACCTTTTGACGTCGTTCTGACTGTCCGTCGTGCAAGACCGCAGTGCTTTTGGAATCTTGGCAACATACTCCAAACACCCTGCTACATATTGCCAAGCATTCAGAATTTGTCGTAGTCATGAGAGGCATGTATCAATGTCTGGGTTTACAGATCTAGCCATGAGGTACGTTAACTTTCCTGAACGAGAAAGACTTGCTCCATCTACCCTTCGTGCGGTTATATGCTTAGATACCAACTCTGCAACAGGAACGGGCCTTCTCGCTAGCATCGTGGGGACGTGTTTTCTGTATTTAGGCCTATGATGTTGAATCACTCTTGTCGAGTCCATTTGCTTTTGCTTCCTCTATGTTCCCTACAGTTGCAGACCCCTTGACCGCGTAGCCGCCATCTTTGCCTTCGATCCAAACATCATACCTAGATTTTTTGGTGGTATCCTTCTTGATGCAAACACGCATCCTCTCACCAACATATAGTGGCGCAAGGTTCCGATAGTCAAAGTTGAGCACTATCTCGCGCTCCTTGAGCTGAGATCTCAGGATGGAAAACATGAGGACCAGGGACAATGGACCATGCACCAGGAGGTCTCGGTGTCCTTCGACCTCGCGGCAATACTGTTGGTCGAGATGAATAGCATGAGCATTGAAGGTAAGTGCTGAGAAGCGGAAAAGGAGAGCTCTGTCAGGAGTGAGCTCGAAAGAATGATCTGGCTCCATGGTAGCTATGGAACATTAGTGCGAGCTCAGGGAGAGGATTGCAATCAGAGAGGAGATTCCTACGTATTAAGAGCTTTTTTGACGGTCCAAGATCTGAGATAATGGCATCGCTAGACTTCGGTCTCAAGTATACCAAGTTCCGCTCCTCGACTAGAGCCGGTTCGCCCAGAGAGCTGCTAAATGACTGCTCGGTCATATGCCCTCTAGAGTCCCGGACCGCTGTACGGTCTATGGCAAATGACATTGCGTCGACTCTAGCTATCTCGCGTTTGATAGTGACGAAAACCTTCTCATCACCTTCCGTCCCCTTGATCCTAACATTTGTCATGAATTCCGTACAGCAGTACCTGGTAAACCTCCCGTCTTCGAGCAATTGCACCTGATCGACATCTTTGGCGCTGAACCGAAGGGATCCCCCCGCCCACATTCGACGGTCGTAGGGAGACCCAGGTGACTGGATATTGTCTGTTCCATCCGGCAATATACCGCTGCTCCGCGCTTGAGTAGGGAAATACACCAGATGATGTGCTTGTGGTAGGGGTTTTGATACGTGGTAGTCTTTCAGCCATGCAGAGCTCTCTGCATACGACTTGGGCAAGAAATCAGCAAGTGCAATGTTTAATAGGCATGTAGGAGTTGGCGACAAATAGTCGATTATGCGGTTTTTGGGCTGGGTAGTGAGTTTCTCCTCTAGGGAAGCTTGCAATGCTTCAATGGATGAATGACGTCTCGGATTTACACTAATTAAAGATAGTTGAAAAAATGAGTGAAATTGACAAGCTCGAACGAGCGGACAGCTAGTAATTCGTCTCATTGTCATCGAACTGACGCAAGTGTTGATTGGAGAATATAAGGTAGGTACCTAATAAAGGCCAGGTCGTCAAGCGAGGACTTACCCCTGAGTTTCTGAGCTTGAACTCCACTCTCATTAGGTATTGATAAGCCGAGGTCTTTCACGTTTTCCTGCGATGTGAGATGTCTGGAAAGCAATTGCGCTTCAATATTTTCGTGGTGATCTATCTTTGTAGCTTGTCTTCCCAGCTACCTAACCATCTCCAGCTCTGTGTATGCTTATCTAGACAGCTGAGAGCTTCCTCCACTCGTCCATCCCAGTCTCGTATTCGACTTCCTACAAACTCTACAAAGAAGATATACTGGAAGCGGGTCGTGGTGGTAGGTCTGCTGTTGATACTGGTGAGGTTCAGCCTGTTATTCCGGAAGCATTCGAGGACATCTGCCAGTGCACCAGGCGTGCCATGATCCACGGTGAACGACACCAAAGACTTGCTCTGCACATCCGCATCTTGTGGCAGGTCGTTGACAGGCTTGCCCTTCTGCAGTATGAAGAATCTCGTCGTGTTGTCCTCCCGATCCTCAATATTCTCAGCCAGTATATCTAGGCCATGAACCTCTGCTGCGAGACTACTTGCAATAGCTGCGCTCTTCCCAGACGTGTCCGCCTTCACCACCTCCGCGGATCGGCTCGTCGAGCTCTCTTCCCTCCTTTCTACACCCTTCAGATATGCGCCGAGGAAGATCTCACATTGCCCATATGCTTGCGGATGAGTATGCAGTCGTTTGATGTGTTTGAGACTTAACAGAGGTTTCGATTTCGGCTGGAGAGGCGCCGGGTATGAGGGAGTAGGCGTAGATATTCCGGACAACACTGGGGAGCTTGTCAAAGATACTGGCGGAGCTTTGTGACCTAGCAGAAAGTGTCTGACGTCCAGATATGCTTCTGCAGATACGTACAGATCTGGGTAGAGCGAGTTGCGATCTGCGAGGAGTTCAAGCGTGGGTATGACGGCTCCATTTGTAGAATTCTCGAATGGCACAACCCCTTTTTCTGCTTCTCCAGACTGTACGGCTTCAAACACATCTGCAAGGCCAATTAGCTTGATTTGCGCCAACCGATTCCTTTCCATGCTCACCTGCAATGGTAGTTGCTGGTTGATATTCAAAAGTGCCTTTGCCAAAGCATTGTAAAGTTGCCTGCAACCAATTTAGCACCGAAAGCGTCGAGAGAGCAAGTTTTCGAACCTGATGAGTGTATGAGGAGACTGGCCCTAGAAAGGACACAGCTGGTAAAGATTTCTTGCTGGACTGAGCCATTTTTAAGAGCGTGGGATGTGATGCCCGGTAGAGTATGAGATGGATCAAATTGCTCAGCTGGAAGTTACTTCATTTCTAAGTCTGCGACTAATAGTAAAGCTGCAAGAGAACAGCAGATAAGTAGAATTAAATATCTGTATCAAATTTGCCTTGATGAGCTGCTTAATGTCAAACACAAAATTGTTCTAGAGGCATTCATCGGACCCGCCAGTGGACCCCACGTTTTTGAAGTCGGTGTAAGAGGCTTTGCACCTGGTGTGCAGAGGCTCAACAGGCGCAAAGAACAGTTTCTCTAAGAGCTGCAAGAAGAACTGCAACCCGGAAGATAGATACAGTTTCCTAATAAGTATGACACGACAAAGCACTTGAGAGTTGAGACGAGCAAAAAGTATGTAGTGTATGTCCAGTGCAACCGTCACATCAATGAGGGATATCGGGTATAGGGTCAACTAGTTACTCTTTCGTCATTGATATGCTACAGCAAAAGAGAATTATCTCTTGAACAGGCGTGACAATCTTATGTTCTTTTCGGGAACTTATCAGCCGCTGCAGATGTAAATGAAGGCCCTCCTTTTAGTATAAAATCAATCGGTGAACACTTTCCCTACATTCTTCCCCTTCGGTTGTAGTGCGGTGGTCCTCTTTTGAGGCACTTGTGCTGCGTCGGTATCAATAGATGAACCCTGACTTCAAAGCAGTATGCTTACCGGGTTGGTGCCAACTTAAGTTGTCAACATCATCGACCGTAGCGGGCTTAGTCGTGCGATGACTGCTCCTTTCGTGGCACGAGTGACTTTCACTTCGAGTTCTGCTACTCGGAGCTGAGATTGCAGGTTTTGATTTGACGGAGTTGATGAAGTCGGCACCTCGCTGACCGCGAGGTCCTCAATCTGTCAATCTGTATCAAATTAGTATATACCTTAGGCCCTCAGAAAAAGCAAAAAGTACCGTCGTAGTAGTCATCGTCGTCATCGACTTCTTGCAACTGCTCAAAGTTGACCTTATAACGGAGGAGTCCACCGATACCACCAAAGCCCTTGACGAACTGATTTCCCTCACTGGAACGATCGGAAACAAACTCCAGAGTGGCTCCGAAGTCCTTGTACTTTTCAGCGATCCATTCGAGGAATGATTCTTGTAGTGCAACTTCTTGCTCTTGTCCAGTCTCTCGGTCCATAAATTGCTCGCGGTTAGAAGCCTCGGATTGCTTGGTAGTGTGGAGAATAGTGACAACTCCATTGCTATCCTTGAGTGTCCATCTGTTGATTTCCAAATTCTCGAAGACGATCAGAATATCGACGGCACCAAGCTCGAGTGCCTTCAGGGTATCATCGACACCGTAGCAAACAAGTCCAGAATCTTGACTGATCTCCTCGAAGTACTTTCCAATAAGCTTCTTCTCCTGGATAAATTTGACATTGCTGAGGGTCTCTGCAGATAGTTCGATAGCCTGGTTAAAGCCGTTTTCACCTCCGTACGAGACATCAACGACCTTGATGACCTTGGTTTGAAGACGGTTATCGAACAAATCGGACTGGTTCAAATCGTTCTTGAAATCAGCTGAACCTGCGAGAATGATACCGGCAACGTTGACCTTGTCTGCAGTGATGAAGTTCTGAACAGCCAGCTCAGCTACCTTACGGACATAGTTGTGTCGCTTCTCCTCACGTAGACGGGCGAAACGAAGAGCGGACTGTCCTCCACGACCGTGCTTCTTTGGCAAATCGACAGAGAACTTGTGCACAACATCACGTGTGTTGCCACTAAGCGTTCCAAACAGGGCTCCATTTCCGTCCATAATGATGAATCCGAACTTCTGATCAGACTCCAAGAGCTCCGCAAGCGCCTCCGTGTGGAATTTGTTGTCGCAGAGGTACAGCGATGTGTTGATGGGCTTGAACGGCTCGAAATCGATATTGACCTTTCTTTCCTTTCCCTCAGATGTCAATATTTCCCCGCAGTAGACAACCAGACCGTTGGGTGGGACCTTGTTGTAAAGCTTCAATCTCTGCTGCGTAGAAGTAATGGCGGATAGGACAGACTGGCGATTAACACGGGACTTGATGTTGGACGCAGTTCCCTAGGTAGACGTGAGCAGGTGTATGGGCGGTCAAAGGGGAAATGTCATTTTTTACATATTCTTCTGCCAACATCTTCGCTGCTCTGGAGACCTGATCCTTTGGGGCTGCATGTTCCATCAGTTATGACGTCTTAAGATATGTTGGCAAACTCACGAATGATCAGGGAAATCATGGAGGTTCCATTTCCGCGAGCAGCTTCCAAGCGCTTGATCAACTTTTTGACCTTCCAGATCTCGATGTTTTTCTCTGCCTCGTTGGCTTGAGCGTCACTCATTTTGAAGGGTGAGACGGTTCAATGTGTAGAGTTTTTGAACAGCCTTTGCACAAATTTTTCTTGACGCTGAACCAGCAATGAACAGTTATTTTTGAACGATTTGAGACGACGTTCGGGAGTGGGAAACTACATAGTGAGAACTTCGCCTGGTGAAAAGCGGGCTCGTGGTCTTGGCTTCCATCAAGTATGACTACATCCAATTCATACCTAGCGTTCCGGCGGCTGGAGAGGTATCTGGCACTGCCTCTCTGGTGAGCACTTGCTGTGTATACTCTTCTCAAGGCCAGAGTCGAGGAAGACAGCTTGTGCTGGTAGGTTCGAATCCTGCTGCTGCCAACCCATCGTGCTCATGATAACAGCGTAGCTAGTAGGACGATGGATTTGCGAGTAGCGACGGCAACCTCGAAAGCGACTGCCACTCGATCTCGGATTGTCCTTAGGGTCTGACAGTCCACGCGCGACTCTGGTCACAGTGGCAGATGGGATTGTGCTGGGGAGCGATCACGGGCGGTGGTCGTGTTGGAGAAAGGTGGCTGCATTGAAGCATTTGTGCAAGCCGGCCGCAACTCCCCAGGGTTCTCCTACCTCAACACAGCCTCAATTAAATCACCCAGATCTCAGATGCGGTGACATCATACACACTACACAAATCAGACACACAGCACATACAGTTCTGTGGATCTGGGAGAGCATCACCACTTCCTGCAGCCGTAGTCCTGCTCGACAGATTATTGAACCCTCAATGAAGTGACACCACCAATTTACAGAACACACAGCAGGCACTTGGTCCACACAAGGGCATACACAGTCACATCATTCGGGGGAGCTAGGGTCTTGGAGGTTTTGGTTTTACAGGAGCACGGAAGGGGCGGTTTGCACCCGAGAGAACGTTGTTGGGAAGGTTTTTCCCTGTGAGGACCAGGGGGGTCGTGGAATCACGGTTGCTGTAGCCAGCGGAGTTGCAACATGGTTTCACTGTGGCCGTAGCCCACCAGGTATCTAGGGACCGCAGACATAGGGGTACAGTTGGTCACCGAGTAGGAGACTTATATCACAGTCACAAACAGAGCACTTCTGTTGACGGATATGTATATATGCGTAGATAGAAGCCAGACCGCCCAGTGGAGGAGGTTGCTGGTCACGAACGAGAGGGTAGCTGATGTGGAATGCGTCTCCTTTGATTTTAGACCTGGGATGGCAGCATTAATAGTGAGTCAATTGCGACTCCAGGGCCAGGCTTATGAACCCGTTCATCTGCCTCAGTGTTCAAAGAAGATCACAATATTTTTCATTATATCCGGAGATATGTCGGAGCCAGAGCTTGTCGTCGTCTTGGTTGCAATGGACTGGACTTCTCCATATATGGCTTTCTTTCTTTTCTGATAGAAGCCACATTTTCAGGTCTTCGCACCTTTGACGTATAGCTGGCCAATTTTTATAGCCCATGCATAGGTAGCTTAAGTCCCGATGAGAGCATTGAGCAAGTAGGTACGTATCAGTCTCAACGATATCGCCCGCTGCTGGGGATTCAGACTTACTTCTGGTCTGGCTCTATAATCGTGACATGTTCTTTGCTCGTCATGGATCATGCTCCTTTCTACCCTTTGTGGTCTACGTTATATATTACTGCTTGCCAGTCAGTGACCATAGTCAATTTTCTTTGAGAACTTTTATCCTCCAAGTTTCAAATAGCCTTCGAAGCAGTCGAAAACTACCACGTATACAGTAGCTCTTCGGTAAATCTTCAAGAACAATATGAAGGGAGAGGAATAGATACAATGGCTCGAGCGACAGACCTGGTGATTTCTAGCGCTCGAAGCTGTTCAAGACCATAATCCTTATACCTTCCTTCGCAATTGCAATAAGTATGTGTCTACAGCGGAATTGAAACCACATGGATGACGGGGATGATGAGTATCTTGGGAGTAAGAGGGCATGGACGCTCCAAGAAAGACTTCTTAGAAATGCATACATTGGTCGTGTGACGTTGGATCTTGACTTGACTTTTGGCTTTGAGATTACCACTACCTATGAGTTATCCATCAACCACCAATGCCGACCGATTGCCGCTCTCAATTTGCACCACAAGCAACTGCTTCATAAGTTTACCTAGCTTAAGAATACCCCGCATCTCCAAAGACTGGAGAAATTTAGTACCCCGCTATATCTGCGGTGAAAGGGGAAACTCTACGGTGATCTGTGAAGTTAGAACGAGAATTTGCTGCAGAATAGATGCAAATTCTATGTTGCTAGCGGAAAACGGCGGAAAACTCGTTGTGGCTCGAGGCTCAATATAGCTGAAGCTGCTTATAAGATGGCACTTTGCCCGGGGGAAAAAAAGGTTCAACAATCGACCGAACTTCGTTGGAAAGATGATTGCTCTCCAAAAGATCTCGTATACGATCGCGGCTCTTGCTGTAGTGTCAAGAGTTGGTGCCTCAGATAATGGATTGGCGAGGACTCCCCAGATGGGCTGTATGTGCTTCTTCCATATTTCGCATTGTCGAGTCTAACACGACCTCAGGGGACAACTGGAACGCATTTGGCTGCTCCGTCTCTGAAACGCTTCTCCAGCAGACGGCTGAGTTGATAGTAAACTACGGACTCAGAGATCTAGGATATCACTATGTCGTCCTAGACGACTGTTGGAGTGTCGGCAGAAATGCTAGCAACAACAACAGTTTGGCCGCGGATCCAACCAAGTTCCCTGCTGGAATGAAAGCTGCGGCTGATAACATCCACGACTTGGGATTGGGATTCGGCATGTACTCGAGTGCTGGCAAGTACACTTGTGGAGGCTATGCTGGTAGTCTTGGCTATGAGGAAGTAGATGCGAATACCTGGGCCAGTATGTAACCTCTCTTTCATCATTAGGATCGCCTGAAAGATTGAGGCGGCGTGAAACATTACAATACTGACTTGCGAAGACTGGGGTGTGGACTACCTCAAGTACGATAACTGCTACAATGAAGGCCAAGCAGGAACGCAGTTGATCAGTTACAACCGGTAAGCCTGATACAAGTACCCAGAAGCCAATTGACTAACTTCACCAGCTACAATGTCATGTCAAAAGCCCTCAATGCAACAGGACGACCAATCCTATACTCACTCTGTAATTGGGGTGAAGACTACCCATTTAACTGGGCCCCGACTATCGCAAACAGTTGGAGAATTTCAGGAGACATCTTTGATGATTGGGATCAAGCTGATGCCAGATGCCCTTGGTATCTTACCCACTGCTACTACTTAGAACTCGTTAACTAAAATACTCAAGTGACGGAGACGATGCTTGGGACTGTCGACTACCCGGTTTCCACTGCTCGGTGACCAACATTATGAATAAAGTGTCCTTCATCGTTTCCAAATCACAACCAGGAGCATGGAACGACCTGGACATGCTCGAAGTCGGAAACGGCGGGATGACAGACGCAGAATATGTTGCTCACTTCAGCATGTGTACGTATATATCAGACGTTTTCTACGATCTATGACTGATCTATCATAGGGGCTGCCGTGAAGAGTCCGTTGATTCTCGGAAACGATCTTAGAATCGTACCCGCAGCTGATCTATCCATAATCTCCAATGCTGCAGTCATTGCGATCAATCAAGACCCAAACGGAAGCAGCGCAGCCAGAAGATGGAAGTACGCCACCAACGGAACTGATGCCAACGGCCGAGCAGAGATCCAGATGTGGAGTGGCACACTAATGTCAACGACCGGGGGAGACTATTACGACTTCGTCGTCCTCCTCATCAACGGAAACAATGTAGAGACAGTCTTGAATGCCACACTGGCCGACATCTTTGTTGACTTTGGTGCCGGTGGTACAGCTGACGAAGTTAAGATCCCATGGGAAGTGAGAGATTTGTGGGCAAACAGAATGAGCACTACTGAGGCTCAGGCTATCATCTCAGCGAATGGTACTGCTGGGTACAATGGGACCAACGTGCAGACGAGGTACAATGCTACACAAACTAGCTATGCTGAGGGTCTCGCAGCTGCAGATGAGCTTCTGTTGGGAAATGTAACAACGACTATACAGCCTTCGGGGACCGTATCTGCGACAATTGCACCACATGGAGCTGCGATTTTCCGGTTGAGAGCTATGCCTACGGCGGCTACGAAGAAGAGAGACGAGCTGTAGATAATATATAGCTACACTTTATAAAAGCCAGTGAAGCATGTTAAAACAAGAAAAGTCAAGGAATTACCATAGGCTTTGAGGTGAACACATGACAATGGACGTTAGGTCACAGGTTCACTTGTCTACAAGGAGCTGGAGAATGTAACTACTGACCAAACAAGGCAGGCCAGCTTGGAAGCTTCGTCGATTGGGATTGGAACATATTACGGCAATGTGACGCTAGAAGAGATTCCACTGCTCAATGTAGATTCGGTTGCTCAACCAAATTCGATAGCTGGGACAGATTCAACTATCTTCGCATGATTTCCCCAAACCTACCAGTGTTGCCCAATACCAAGCAAGTTCAAAATTTTGTAAATGTCATCTATCAACCTCCTCTCTATCCCATCTAGTCAGATAAAACCTCGCATTCTCATACACCAAAAACGTAACCCAAGTCGCCGGCAGCACCCTCACTATATTCGTAGCCAACCCCCTATAAAACCCCCTCCACCCATCCTCCCTCCACATTCTCGTCGCCACGCCTCTAATCCCCCTCCCAAACCTCTTCTCCGCATCATACGTCTGCAGTCTACTTCTCAGAACCTGATAAGGATACGTGACCGCCCCTGCAACGATCTTTGCGCTGCTGCTTAGTCCCAGCGTTGCAGCTGTGCCCATCTTCACTTCCTCGCCTTCAGAACCCAGGGAATTGGAGATGAGATGTCGTTTCCAGAGCTTCTTTAGGGGATCGTAGACGGCAAACTGCACAGCGCCATGACTAACGCCCATCAAACTGACCGCCGCGCCCCTGTAAAACCCTTTCACGCCATCCGTCCTCCATATATGCCGTACACCCTGCCACATATTCTGATACGCGCCTCTACTTTCGCGCTCTGAACTCAGCATTCTGGTTTTGAGCACCCATATCGGGGCCGTGGAGAGCGTAGTTGCGATGCCTGCTAAGCCAGCGGCGAGGAAGTAGTCGCTCGGCATGAGCCCATGCTGAGAAGAGCGGGAGGAGCCATGGAGAGAGGAGAGCTGTGATTCGATCAGGGACTTGAAGTAGAAGAATATGGCCCAGCTGCTTGCGTTGCCGACGAGATTCGGTGAAAGACCTCGGTAAAGGCTTTGGACTGGTTTCTGGTTGCGCAGTAGACCGCGCAGGATGGTGAAGCCGCTTGTCTTTCGACTTGTAGATGCGCCCCGAGCAACTGGAAGCGGTTAGCATGTAGTGCGCGAAGGGGAGGGGAATGGTACTTTGCAAACGCGTTTTGATCACATCGAGAGGATGGACGATTAGTGTAGAGATTGTGCCCGCGGAGAGCCCGCCAATGGCCTCAACGGTGGCGGGAGAGAAGCGCCCATGCTTCTTTTCTGCCATCAATAACCTCTGGTTTCACAAATGGCATGATGTTGCATGAAGAATGTTGAGGGAAGATGATGGCAAATGTGAAGACTAGGTAGATTGGTCCGCGACGCTATTGATGGATATGTTCTAAGGTGCTAATCCTTTTGGGCGCAAATCCATTTAAATATTCGCTTCACAGTCATTGTTTGGAGATGATAATGGAGGGATAATATTGACTTTGAGGTCTTGCACTGTCTTGAACTATGCATGTAGTAGATGGCTTGCAAAACGACTACTTCTGAACCATCACGAACATGAACACGAACACCGCGTGCATATATACGTATGAGAAGACTGAAGGGGTGTTTGCATTTCTTCGTGCTTTTTGTACAATTTCATCTCCATATAGGTACAGTTCCGCTGCGTCCTCCGCCCAAGACATGTCCTAAGATTCATAACGCCCATAATGCTACATCTATTAGACCAAGCTCCTCCGTC
This sequence comes from Calycina marina, assembly GCA_019669825.1. NCBI lineage: Eukaryota > Fungi > Ascomycota > Leotiomycetes > Helotiales > Pezizellaceae > Calycina > Calycina marina. The sequence goes on from MU253782.1 coordinate 18,484, forward strand.
GTACAAGATCGCCAGATGTCTGACTATAACTGATTATCATCCCACTGCAGTCCCCACATGGTAGTTGATACCTGCGCTTAACCAAGAGGAGAAAAGAGTCTGGTCCAGGTCAGCTTCCTGTCCAGAGCAATTAAATGGTTGACAACATGCCTGATCAGAGAAGGTCTCGGTTCGCTGTATGTGAAGCCTGCTTCTGTTAGTATTTACTGACGATGTATCTATGTCGCATTTCATACCAAGGTAGACGATCAATGGGAGGTAGCCACTGAGTATGTTAGCAAGATGGCATTGTACTCGCAGCTAAACCCTCACTAGTGAATAGCAACCCGTGAGAAGTCAATGATCTTTCCAATGCGCTCCTGCTCCTGTATCAGCGACTATTCCTGTAAGAGCTTCGATGGCTGCTGACCTTGGATTCTTCTGAGAGTTGCATGTTGCTCATTCTGGACAGTTTAAGAGGTAGGCTGCGAGGTATGTTAGCAAGCTGGCCCATGCTCAAACAATATGGCATTCGTTAATTTACTGGACTGATTGGAATTTCGTATGAAGTAGACGTGGAGCATCTAATTCAGTGTGAGTTGTGGCTTCAGTCGACTTTGTTCCGACGATTTATTGCTTGGCCCTGCTAGCGCGGACTTTTGAACGCTCCAAAAAGTTCACGAAGCCTAGTGAGCTTTCTCCACTTACCAATTCCACTGCAACTCAGCCAAAATGTCCGGCGCAAGACACTGGTAAGTCTCTCTAGTATGCATCCCTTAAACAGAAACTAACATTGCTCCAGGGAGCAAGACAAGGAGGCCACGGTCTACATAGGCAACATCGACGAGCGCGTTACGGACAGCCTAGTATGGGAGCTCATGCTGCAAGCCGGCCGGATTGTAAACGTCCACCTACCCAAAGACCGAGTCACACAGAGTCACCAAGGCTACGGGTTCGTCGAGTTCATCAGTGAGGAAGATGCAGAGTATGCTGCGCGGATCATGAACCAGGTGCGATTATACGGCAAGCCTATTCGAGTCAACAAGGTATACTCCCCTACCCCTACCTCCAATTATTCTTCGGGACTACAGATCAATATTAATTAAGGATACAGGCATCAGCAGACAAGCAAAAAACAGTCGAAGTCGGTGCCGAGCTCTTCGTCGGAAACCTAGACCCCATGGTCGACGAGAAGACCCTCTACGACACCTTTTCACGCTTCGGCTCACTCCTCCAAGCCCCCAAGATTGCACGCGAGGAAAGCGGCCTCTCAAAGGGCTACGGCTTCGTCTCATACTCCAACTTCGAAGCTTCGGATGACGCTATAGCGAATATGAATGGCCAGTATCTCATGAACAAGGACATTAGCGTGCAGTATGCGTACAAGAAGGATGGGAAGGGCGAACGGCATGGTGATGAAGCGGAGCGTATGCTGGCTGCGCAGGCGAAGGCACATAATGTGTTGCCGGAAATCCAGCAGATGCCTGCGCAGCTGCTGGGAGGGATGATAAGTGCGCCGCCGCAGATGCCGCAAAGTATGATGGACCAACAGCAGTCTGGAACACCTCAATACGGTGGTCCTCCACCAGCTATGAACATGCCTCCTGGCTTCGGAGGTGGAGGTCGAAATGGGAACTACCAGAACGTGCCACCACCTCAGCAACACTACAATGCGCCGCTCCCACCACCGCCCTCAGGACTCCCGCAGCGTCCGCCCCCGCAAGCCGGTTATGGTGGTGGTGGACAGCAGGACTTTGCGCCCCCGGGATTCGTGCCACCGCCTGGCTTTGCGAATATGCCGCCGCCTGGGTTTGGGGGGCCGCCGCCTGGTCAGATGCCTCCTGGGTTCATGCCTCCTGGATTTGCACCGCAACAGCAACAGCAGAAAGGGCCACCTGGATACAATAGGCGGTGATTGGGAAGCTGAAAATGGTTGCGAACGAAGAAGTCGATACCCAAATCTAGTCACAGACAGGAAGGCTCGCATCTAAGGCTTCAGCTTCAGCGAGCATGATATCAAGATGCTGAACTTGTATAAATGTGTAAGGTTAGTGGCTTCGGAATTTAATCTGGGTTGCATGTCTCTCACAATTCTGAAGATCTAGCTGCGACGGGGATGGAGATCCAAGGTACGACGCATGAATATCAGGCCTGGTAAGGTCATGAAGAAAGGTCGTTGGTATATGAAGCAAGCTTTGAGTTCAGGATCTCAGATCTAGACATGATCTATGAATAACCAACAATGAAGAGTTATCAAAGCAAACTGGTGTATGTGAGAAAATGTAGATTGTCTTATAGTCACAATTCTCTCAAGTAAAACATCTTCAATATTTGTGTCGCTCGCTGCTCATAATATACAATCGTACAAAGCACCACGCTCCAATAGCCATGCATGCGAGAAACGAGATACGCCCCAACGAAGTTTTCATCCTGTCTTGTCCACTTTGCAGATATATTCCACTATGCAGATATATCTTGCCCTCCCACCGCACGCTCACCACCTACTCAATAGCCATAATAGAATCCTCATCCGCCTTAATCGCCGGCGCCGGCTCCTGCGCCAACTTATCGAGAATCTCTTTGCTAGCCCTCTCCACCTCAGCATACCACGTATCCTCGACCACAATCTTGCGTCTGAACACCCTCAGCCAGCGCTGCGCCCACTGCTTCAACATCGCATCCTCAATGATATCGCCATTCGAAAGACTCTTGTTTCCCACCACCACCCAACCCATGAGTGAGTCATCCATCTGTTGGAAGAGTTGTTTCATCACGATACGTTCGCGGTCGGCAGTCTCTTCTAGCAGTGCGCGTTGTTCGGCTGGGAGTGTGATTACATTCTTTGCGGAGGCAACTTGGCGGAGACGCTTTGTGACTTTACCCATTGTTGCGCTAACCATTTCAAAGACGAAGGACTGGCCGAGCCGTTTACCCTGTCTTGTCAGCGCCCATTCGATGACGCTTTCAGGGCTCAGGATCGTGTAATTAAGCAGCTTGTCGACGATGTTGACACCGATTCCAGGCTGATCCTTCCAATACGTCATGACAGACTCAATAACCTGCTTCTGCGCAGCGGCAGAAGCTGGAGCAAGAGCCAGCAAACGCTCCTTGCAGCGCTCAATGCATGAGAGGACGTGGGACAGCGATTTGGAGCCGATGTAGCATATGGCGGTCACGTAGACGTCGGTGGAGATAACGAGAGGGTCGCCGAGGTCGAGTTCTTCGGCTTGGATGTGAATTTGGTCAATGGAGATTTGGATATCTTCTTCGGGTGCCTTTTTGCGGAGGAGGGAAAGTATATCCTTGCCTTCGGAGCTAAACGGTGTGTCTGCTGCTTGTCAGTTGTCATGCTTATAGAACAGAGGTCAAACTCACATTCGTGGTTGTACTTGAAGTCCGGCGTTTCCTTCTCCTTCTCTTCACTGATCAATAGTTGATAAGGAGGAGGAAGTGTACCCTTGATTCTCTGCGCAAAGCTCAAACGAATCTCCTTATCCAACGAGCCTTCAATGAAAGCTTTCTTAGGATCCAGACTAGGTAGCTCAACATCATCAATCCATTCAGTCCACTTCCAGGTAAAACCGAAGTTGCTTAAGTGGTGCGAAAACCAATCCATAAACCGGTAGCTAAGCTCAAGATCCATAGAGTCGACACTTCGATACAACCATCTGATAGCTCTTCCCAAACTTGGCGCGATAGCCGCAGGAGCAAGCTTGCAAGCTTCGGTAAGTATGGAGTGATAGTATACCAACTTATGCTCAGGCAGCGGAAGCTGGAAGAGTTGGGAGAACACAGCATCAACGGCGACATCTTCTGGCTTCCACGTAGATCTATTTCCGTCGATATCCCGTAGTCTGTCGAAGGGTGTTGCTCTTTTGACAAAAGTACCAGGTGCAAAATAGCAGTCGATATCGACGAGGAACCGAGCCGTGGCGTTTCGATTGTAGTCTAGGATGTTGATGGTGTCCACTAAAGAATCTCGCAGCAAGCAGGATGCAATGTCAGACGTAGGTGGTACAGTCTCGATTTCCTGATCAGCGTATACGGAGAAGTATAGCTCTGGGAACAAAGGCCGAACTCCTGCATTCACAATATCCGGGATGACTATCGAGGGCAGAGCATGCTTAGGAGCAGTGGCAAGAGGATCTTCCTGGTCAGCTTCCAGAACTACCCGCCATGCTCTTGGTAGACAAGCCAATTGCCAACCGCTCGAAGCCTCACTCTGCAGCTGCCTCTGGAGCAAGTTCAGAACACTCGCTGGAATACCAGCCTCGTGTTTACCATTGCCTGGGTATGGATCAACGAGAGACTGCAGTACGTGAGGTTCGCCAGAAATGATTTCCGCATTGTCCACCAGGGCCAAAGCCTTGTCCGCTGTATCTGTCGCCGAGGAAGCCATAATATACGGGATCGTGAAGAGGATAATCTTTATTAGCTCCGGTCCGATGTTCTGTTTCTCGTCAGCTCCATCTTCCATCCAAGTGCCTTCGGTCTCACCTCCTCAGCATTCTCAGTCTGTAGTTCAACAGCCTTCGTGAACATATCCTGCAGCACCGGAAAGATGCCCTCATCCTCTAGCAGTCCCTGCAAGCTCCCCAGGAACTTCATGTAAAGCTTTACATCCCGCCATTCCCCCTTCACAATGGAAGTATTCAGCCCAGTCGCCGCTCGCTGCAGTACCTCCTTCACCAGCTCCTCCTTTTGCGTATTCGCATGCAACACTACTGCAGCCAGAAATGACGATTTGAATGGCTGTTCGATGACCAATTGCAGCGTCAAGTCGTAAAAACTGTTGCGAAGCTCTTCATCGTCGTAGTGCTCGCAGACTGTTTTCACAATCGAGCTAATCTCGTCTTCTATGCGCTTTAATGGCGACTCGGCGATACCCAGCAGCTGCTTCTGGACCTTCGATGAGAGAGGCTCTTCGTAGCGTGGTCGTTGCGGTCTGCGATCGTAATCATCGTCTTCTGTGTAGGGGAGTCTGTCAGCCTTGCCATATTTGGAAATGGATTCTCATTGCAGACGTACCTCTGAATCTTCGCTTTCTGTTATTGTTTTGGTTGTAACCTCCACGACCTCTCCGCGGCCTGTTATCGTAGTCTGTCATGTTTGTAGGTGTTTTGGTTGAGAGAATCTGCAATGTACTTTGTTAATGAAGCTCAGCGCGACTATAAAGTCAATTTGTTGTGCCTGACATCTCAGGCATAAACTCACTTTTCATGTGAACCACTTTCACTCAAGATTTTACTGTTGGAGTGAGTAGATAGAGGTAGAAGTTCTTTTGCTGGCCAATCCCTGCTTCAGCTTCAATTGGATTACTTGCTGGGGTATCAATTTCTGTCAATATAGAAGACGTAATAGGTTGCCAGGTCTCAATCTCACAACAGAATGTTCACCATCTCACATCTCACATTACTGAAGAAAGAAGAAATAGTGTATACGGAGAGGACTTCAAATGTGCAGTCTTAAGAACACTGTCTTTGATGATCTCTGTAACCAGCAGCCCATTTTAGTATCCACCATCTGGTAACATCGACCGATTGACCATGAAGAAAAATGAATCTTTTGACCATCGACCATCCCAGGATAGTTGCCACCGCATAGAATACTGCGGCCCTGGCCCAATCCATGCAATCATTGAACACAAAGTGTGCCAGTCAAATGTATGAGTACGCCTAGGTCTTTGAATTGTAGATGAGACGAATTCCCGCCGCCCATCTCTTTCGCCGTTGAGAAAAGCGCCAATAGTGCAACAGAAAAGAAGTGAAAAAAAACAAGCAAAGAGGCCATTCCTTCATGCAGAATCTAAAATCGAGGTATGTTGGGGGTAGGATGCAATCGTGAACCATTTTCGTGCCGTAGGATAACGCCGTTTTGGAATCAAAACAAACCCTCTGTTTCTGATGGAATTGCTTTCATCGAAACTTCCAGTCCATGGGTATCCTTCCTGCAAATTGAAAACGCATCACTATCATAGCTCCTCTTCATATTCGCCATATGCTCCATGTTCCATGATCAGTTCCCACTTGCCTATGTGGGAATGACGAGTACTAGGCGATCGATGGTTGAGTTGGGGGTTTGTGCACCTGCTCAGAAACATAGACTCGTAACTGGGTCTTGATCACCGAACGATAAGGAAGCATTCAGTCATCGATATATTCCGTGATTGTTCGTAAGTAACTCTTCAATCCAGTCTTGCCATCATCTCCGACTTCGCCATTGGGGTGAGGTTGTCGATGTCGAGACCTCGAGCTACTAGTCCGGGACGAACGTGCTGGGGAACAAGGCGGTTGTTGAGTTGGGGCGCAATTGAGAGTTCTGCAAGCTATTAGCAACGAAGACATATCAAGTTCCTGGGACCCTTACCATGACGAGAAAAGTCAAACAGAACAGGCATATCCTTGACTTGGCCTCCAGGGTGACGAGAATCTGGGAACTTCGTGTTTGGGTCTCGCAACTCATCGAAGAAAGGATGAACCATGGCGTCAATCGAAGAAAGTCGCTCCGTCGGGGTGTACTCCAGAAGTTGAGAAATCAGCTCAATGGCGTTGTTGTCAGCCTTGCGGAAAACCTTGTTGAATGGATGTGGCTTAATCTGAGGGAATTTGTGCTCCATGTAGTTGGGGTTCATGGTTCGGATTTGGTCACGAGTTGGGGTTCCCAAGACCTTGATGATCTCAACCAGTTGATCGATACCCGACTCTCCAGGGAAAAGAGGTTGACCAAGCATCAGTTCTGCCATGACACAACCAGTGGACCAAACATCTGCAATAGCCTGTTAGTCTACATCTACATATAGAGCATCAGCAAGGACACCTACCAATCTTGGTGGTATAGTTGGTGGCTCCGAAAATCAGCTCAGGAGCTCTGTAGTATCTAGAGCAAATATAAGATACATTGGGCTCGTTCTCAACCAGAATCTTGGCGCTACCGAAATCGCACAGCTTCAAAACACCACTGCTTGGATCCAAGAGCAGATTCTGAGGCTTGATATCGCGATGGCAGATACCCTGGGAGTGGATGTAGGCGAGAGCGCGGAATAGTTGGTAGATATAGAGTTTGACTTCAAGTATGGGCATGGTCGTCTTCATCTTGTTGAAGTATCTGGAAGCGCGGTAGACGGTCTCGGGGACGTACTCCTGTACCAGGTTGAGATAGACCTCGTCCTTCTGCCACGTTACTATCAGTCTATCTCACTATTGTGGATGGGGGAAACCTACTCGTTCTCCGTTGGAATAGTAGAAAGCCTTCAGCTCTACGATGTTGGGGTGGCGGACAATGCGCATAATCTGCAACTCTCGGTTCTGCGACAAATTAGGGGCTGCCGATTGATTGGGGGTGGATTGCGAATTACCTTGAATCTCTTGTCTTGCAAGACACGCTTGATAGCAGCATCCTCGCCCGAAGGAGAGAGCTTGGTCTGGAAGACGACTCCAAATGAGCCATTGCCAACGATCTTACACTGCGTATATTGCATATCCCGAGTTTCTCCTGTAACACCATCTTGAACCTTCTCTCGAATAACTTCTGCATTAAATAAATGGGTTAGCAGGCATCGCAGATGTTTATGGGGTTCGGTGTGTGTTACCTCCCATTCTCAGACTCGAGAACGCAGCCGGCCGATTTTGCGACATGTTGATGGGGACAAAACACCTTTGCTATCTTGAATGCGGGGGGCTGAAGGAGAGTAAAGCTGCGCTATGGGGATTGAGATGCTTTGTGAAGTCCGTGATGGGCAATTGGTGGTTTGGTCTGATTGTAGAGATGTGGTCGGGGGTTGTAGTCAAAAGACTCGAAATGAGGGGTGAATGAATAGCTTCGCAAGGTCCGCTCCAACGATTCACTACGAATTGTTCGGCCTCGTTGCTAAGGCAATTAGATTTATAAGCCAAATCGAAGACGAGGCTGGCGTGGAATTCGGTGTTGAAATTTGTTGCGGTATCGGTAGAAAGACTAGGATTGTGACGCTGTTGTTGGACAATTTTTGTATGGAGGTTGTGTTTTGTAAGAGGCAGAGCTTTGTTTTTGGGTTTGGGACTGATGTGAGGTTGAGTTAGTTGTGGATGTGGATGGATGGAGTAAGGTGGGAGTGGTGACGGCTAACTAGGCCCAAAAGATTGATGCTCACGCGCTCGAATTCGAGATGACCAGCCCTGCAACTAAGACGCACTGGGGGATGTTCGGGGGCCGCTGGTTGGTCCAACTGGTTCAAGAGAGCGCCGTTTGGATGTGCTGGGTCCCTAGAGGTACTGAGGCCAGAGTGACGAAGTTTGAGGGCTACTTGGAGGCTTGGTGCTGAACGCGGGATGCTGTAGAAGTCAATTCTGTCCAGAGATTATAGTAGGTTACTGCTGAAGAATGTATCAGAATGCGGTTTCTGGCACAAATAGGAAACGGAAAGCTAGTTTGGATCAGATCCTGTGGGAAGGGGAGCTGCCTGGTGCTGCTGTGTTGACCTAAATCCCCAATTTGATGCCACTGCTGCTGTATGTTGAGTAGCGGAAGCCAAACAGGATGACTGTAAGTGGCCGGATGCGCCGTAGGTAGGGGAGGGTAGGGCATGAAGTGGGTATGTACTCACCAGGGGTTGGAACTCGATCGAAGGCGGGTGGGGAGAGGGTTCGCTTCTGCTTCGTTGAGCTGTGCTTGTTGAAGTGTGTTGTTGTCGTTGACAGACTAAGGATAGCCTATGGATGCCGTATGGGTATGCAAGTATTGGTGTATCGGTAGGTAGTATCGTTTGGTAGCCTTTGGGACTCGCTTGCACACTTCAGAGGTTAGTGATGCACGAGTGAATACAGGGGCAAATGACATGAGGGGACGCTTTTCTCAGCCACTGGGCGATGGCTGCTGCGGACTCGATGCGTATGGGGAGGGGGTTGGCAGGGGCTGAACAAGCAGTGGCAGGTCAGAGGTCACAAATAGAAGTATACGTAGACATACATAGCGATCAGAGGTAGAGCAGTGCAGGTACTCTAGACGGTGGTGTTGTTGTGTTGTCGTGTTGGCTAATCGTCTCTGTCAGACTGGTGGTTGGTAAGTTGATTGCAGGAGAGCTGTAGGTAAGAGCCGAAGTATAGGGAATCCAGGCCTACGGGAAGAATCCAGAACGATTGTAAGATGGGAGTAGGTACGGTAGCGTGTTGTTGGCGAACGAGGAGTTGTAGGAAGTATATATATTTACCTAGTAGAAGCAGGCTTCTAAGGTATTGCTTGAATAATCTGTATGGCTGCTTCGACCAACTAAGGTAAACCCCCAATCCGGTAAGCACGACCAAGTCTGCAAACTCTTGTTTCTTGGAGTTCGTTTACAATTAGCTATGTTTGCACCTGTCCTTTAGCTTGTAGTTCTTCATTCTAGTTGCTCTCGCTTCTGAGACGGTTTGGCTGCGGAATTGACTTTACTATAGACAACGATCATGGGGTTTGGGGTTAGACCAGCCTTTGTTCTTTACTTGCGATTCCTGCGTGGAGGGGTAGTGCCTGCGCTGACAACGATGCCAAAGAAGGAAGCCATAGTTTTGTTTACTACTGGGATTTTATAGAGGGATTCACTAGGTAAATGAGTTGGATTCTGTAGCCTCTTTCGACGATTTTCATCTCAACAGGCTTCTAAGCCAGCATAGCAAACCCACCGATTTCAACAAGGAGCAAAGTCCAAATTGAACTCGCTAGGTAGTCAAGCTAGGATAACGTCATAAGACGCGGTGGGTACAATGCCCATTGCCTTATGGACCGAGCTATGTGCAAGCTTCGTATCAATAGGGGAAAGTATGCCTTGTCATTTCAGGAGTAATGATGTTATTATTAAAGCATGGTGTGCTTCTGCAGATTTAGAGCTGCTGAGGGGAAGGTTTTTATATCGAATTGGCCCCATGATCAAACTTGTGACCTTGCGCGCCACGGATCTGTCTGCTGCTGACCAGTGGCCGGCCACGCCAATTCGTCATGTTCCCAATATAGGAAAGAATGCAGGGCGAGTCTTCGGAGTTGAGTCCATTTCTAACGACATCAGAAGTTGGCCATGTACCTACGGAGCATTCTGGAGGCTTAGGGATGTGCCTAGCGCGGCGTACGACAGCAGTCAGTCAGTGGTGTCGTTCCGCAATTCTATCTCGTCCGTAAAATTAGCCAAGAGTCAAACAAACCTGGATTTTTGTTGAACCGTTGCACAGTCTACGAAATCATGCATTGAAGCTCCTTTTCTGATGGCCCAGACATGTGCGGGTAATCCTATCTTAGTACAATTAGTCAAAACTCGGGTTGATATGTTAAAAGCACAGCATCAATTAGACTTAAGTTCTCTTTGGAAAAGGTGGAAGCATACTCGTGTCTGTGTAGGATCAAGTCGAACGAAAACCTTACGATGAGCTATAGCAAAAGTTGCCACATTGCATGGTATTCACAGTCTCTCAAGCGACGGGAATCAAATTCTTCGTTACACCGAGGTAGTACAGTAGTAGGAAAGCTGCTGTGACTAATGCTGTACCTCGTGATATTCACAGAATCCGGGTGAGTGGTTGGCAGTTTTGTATTTCCACAGGCGGATTGTTTCGAGGTTCTAGAGTCGTGGGAGAGGTAAGGGGACGTTCATGTTGGTAGTAGTTGGTAGAATGGTAGAAGATGAAATGTGATACAGAGGTAGTACCTTGATGGTTATGTACTTTGAGATATTTCCACAGGCATCTCTCGAGCCTTTCCATAGCAGAGAGCTCATAGTCATCTCGAGTATATAGGTGCTACATACAAGTTTGTCAGTGAAGCAGTTCGTATCTCTTTCCTCCTCGACGGAAACTGCAGGCGTGCATTGCTGTGAATCACCGGCGTTCTCCTACGAGAAAGTGGCTGAATCAAGCACGTAAGCTGCTCAAATTAAATGCAGCCATTTGCCAACCCGGTATTCGAAAGCACGTTGCCCCATCGCCTTGTCTTGCCTTCGATGTACGGTGTTTTGGGACATTGTTTTGACAGGCGCGTGTTGTGGAAAGCGGCATGGCCGAGCGATGCACGGGTCAGGACGAAGGTCAACACTACTTCATGTTGAGCGAGACACAGAGCACCAATCTTATCACACAACCAACTGCTGGTATCAACACGAGCAGAGCGAACAGCGTTTCGGGTGGCGCGAGATCTCCAGCGGATGTCACCCTCTTGCTCCATTTAGCCCGTTCGGATCTGGGTCGGACCTAATCCGCCTTGTAAGTTCAACAACTTCGCTGCGCTATAGGTTCCCATAAGCCAGTGTCGCATATAGTGCGTGTTATTATCCATTGAGAAACACTAATAACTATTGAATCTCCTTGCAACACTATGGCATCCGTACCTCGATGGGACGGTGCATGCTCGCAGCACGTACGTTCCAGCTCCTTTGCGTACGACGCTCAGAATACCAATCAAATTCGCTACCGCCCATATGGAATGTCAGGAAGAGAAAGAATATGTTTTACCAGCGCGCGCCAATCGTCAGTCAGGCAAAGGATGAACAGCCTAGATCACGCACCAATTATCATACCTTTCACTGGGTAATGGATGGTCCCCAGACGGCTCCTACAGCGATAATCAAGCATCCTTGACGATGCGTATGCGATTTCATGCTTACCAGGGTCAAGCGGTAATGTTCAAAAGAATACCAACAGTGCCTCGCGGTGTACGAAATTAGCCGAACAGCCAAAAACATGCTACACCCACCCACCTGCATGAATAATACGATAATGAGTACCAACAGTACTGCAAACCACCTTGCTATTAACTCTCTCATTGTGTCGTCGTTCCAATGTGCCATTGATCATAATTGTGCTTTACTGGTTGCCAGGCATTCTCGAAAGGCGCAAGATCAGGAGAGCCAGCGCAATTCTTGAGTATCTCTAGGCGTGATTCTTCTTCCACTTAGTCACAATATCATCAGTATTGTTTCTATTATACCCGTGGCCTGAATCTCTGTCTTCTTCTAATACATAATCATACCCTGCTTCAAGCCACGGCTTGACAATTGGGTCTAAAATGGAGTCAATATACACCCGATGTGTCATCTTTCCATTAGAATTCGTAGGCACGTCATTAAAGGTAATATCGGATTTGAAATTCCACCCAATTGCAGCTCAAAAACGGTGTCTTTTGCGGTCCTCCTCCTTAGCTTCATTAATCTCTTGAACACATTCAGGATGCACTCGCTGGCCAGTTTTCAAATAATGTGAACTTGTCCTTGTGGCCCAAAGCCAGCATGTGATTCATCACTCCATCGTACGCGCCGCCAGTCTTCCCAGGGTATTTTGCCTTCATGTCCCTAGCCCATTTCTCCCGTCGTGGCGCAAGATCTGAATCAACGTATATGACCTGACAAGCCTTGCAGAGATAATATAATCGAGTATTCATAGCATCTCGTACAATGCGTGTAGGCACGTCCTCAATCTCTGCCTCTTCAGCTAATTGTAGCCAAATCAATCTGCGCCCTTCCCAAACTGCTGTTTCAACAATATCTTCCATCATTTGGGCTTGCTCTTCCGTGATCTTTCGCTTCTTCCCACACGGCTCAACCTCAGTCGATAAATGGGTAGTTCAAGAAGAAGCATCTCCATGTTATCTGTATTCGATAAAATGTCATATCCTTGGGTTCTGGTAACACGGAGTTGTCGAAATATCTCAGACCTCGGGACGGGCTCCTCAAAGAGGCTGCCGTTCCTCCCACAACATGATTGTGCGCAAAAACGCTCTATGATCTATGAGGGGTAGTATAATGCTTCCTAAATTCCTGGTTATTAATCTCGTAATTAAAGGTCTTATCTGGCGTAATTGGGCGCTTTTGGGACTGATTCATGACTGAAAAATATGGTGTTTTGGGAAGGGTGCGTGGATGTAGCATTATTTGGTTGTTTGGCTAATTTCGAGCATCACGAAAGTGTGTTGGTTTATGTTCTGCATTCGACACTTCACCTTCTAAACAGAGCCAGAGAGTTAATTCTGGGCTTTTAGATAGAACAACGAAGGGTTTTTCCCTGGGTATACTTAGAGCCTCGGACCACTAGGATTCGAGATTAGTCATGATCGGCGCACACAGATTCTCTGTAAGACCCTTAATACAATTTCATGCATTCACCTTCTAAACAGCTAGCGCTGGTTTTCGCTCTCGTGACCAAACCCCGGCCTCTGACAAGCGACTGCATATTCAGCCGCCCTAATGCAGAATTTGTTCGAGCAAATCGTTCAGAAGTTCCCATTATGTATCGCATAAGAGAGATTTAAGAAGGATTGATCTGTACGAGGAATCTTGAAACCGTAGTTCCCATTCTCTCCCTGGGCAAATCAACACAGCCGGAAATCAATTACGGAGTACATGTACTGGTATACGTTATATAGAAATAAGCCAATATTTTCTGCAGTTGACAGTGTTGATGTTGTGGAACCTAGCTGTGCCCCTCTGATGTCTCGTTGGCTGACTCCTGCTTTGGATCGTTCACAGGTATGATTGAGAACAGTCTTCATCTTTGGGTAACACCTTGTCGCACAGAGCGTAGACGATGGTCAAGCTATGCGGTATGTCTGCAAGAAAGGCAAAGAGGATTCTATCGATTCTTATGCTGCCGTCATGACGCACAAACTCATATCACACAGCAGCACGCAGAGACGTAGAAACTTACTTCCCGGGCAGTTCGAGCTCCCATTATGTGGTCAATGGTCGCATCTTTCTTTAGCTGTAGGATGTCGGATTGAAGGTAATGAGAAAGGTAATAAAAGAGAAGGAGATGCTGTATGCTCAGGATAGGAAACAGACTTAGGAAGAAGCCTCTTCAGGTGGCCAGGTCTAGACATGGAAAAGACGGTTCATCGAATTAGGGGACAACATCTCTTCTGGATGCTGATTAGTTCGACGTCAAAGCTTTATTAACATACCATGATCTGCTCAAAGACATGAACACTGTTTAGTCGTGATCTAGCTGAGACAGAGCGATGCACCAAATGATGGAGCCCAGAGAAGTGTTGTCTGGGGAAGCCACATAGGACACGTGCAGTCCATCTATACTCTTGATCCTCACTTATGATACAAAGATGCATAACAGAGGATCAAAAGGTCACATGGCAAGTCCCCCTTCAACCGTCAACTCAACACCGAGCAGAAGACCACGATCGTGATCCATAATCTGCTGTGCCAGCATCCACCGTTGTTCCAAAGCCATGGATTGATCACATATCAAGAACGCAGAGCAATGCCAAGGAGTTATGCGCTTCAAACTCCGGCTAAAACTTTAGAGCATGAACATGTACACAAGCTTGCACGAGGACGTTCGGGAATGACATCAAATTAGGTATCATGAGGAAACATATCCGACACTCTCAGCACCACTACGAAAACTTGACGTCGTTGTGCTCTATTGGCCACCGATCACACACCCTCTTTGCTCATCGGCAGCGATGAAAAGGCTCTACCAGCTTTTCACCAAGGTTGTAATCATGACTGTATCCGCCGCTTCTAGCGACTTGAATTCCCAGATCTACGGTACATATCTTGCTTCATACCGAACCAACCGTACCCATAACGTGGAGTTCTCAAAGTCCAACACCAATATCCTGCTGATGTCAGCCTCTCCTCGTCGCTTCAAAGGATTTCATACAAGCAAGGGCTGACTAGAAGTCGATACCTATTCCATAGTTTCTCAGTATGGCGATACATGGTGCAGCAACTTTGATTTCGGTCCACTCTTCATTGCTTATCAAACTTGTCAACATCATATGCTGCATATTTATCGTGGCGTTCGTTCATGCGTTCCTTGCTCGCTAGATGCGCCTGTTAGAAATGTTTTCCAAAAGCATGAATCCATATCTTAATTGTGTGATTGATCGCTGTTCGATCTTACATCACACCATGAAGGCAAAGGCCAACAGTTAGCGGCATGAACAGTCTTCTGGACACATCCATCACAGCTCTTAAGGAGAGCTATAAAATTTACATGCATCCTGGCCAAGCAGCAGTGCGACCCATCCATTATATTCTCATGCTTCAACATATCCCAAGAGGTCGGGCAACTCGTTTCGAGTCCAGCGCGAAGTGTGGACTAGCCCATCAGTCAGCAGCTCAAGCAAAGCAGTTGACGTGCCCTTGCAGCGTCATCCAGCGGGAGCTCGAGGTACCGCACCCAGCCTTCGTGCTTCCTGGGCCTGGCTGCAGAAATGGCTTTCTCGTGAGCTATCTTCGTGTTGCTCGGAACCGATACTGTCACTGGTATTCGGCAATGTCGTGGAAGCTCGAACTAGAGAACGAGGGTGAGCATTAGAATGGGCACAATGGATACCTTAACGTCTAAATTCCACATCTGCGCCCTATTCCCAATCCCTTTAAGCAATCCCTATTGTTTGTCCACCAAACACACGCTACGTGTTTGTGCCTGACGCTAGTGCTGGTCAAGCGACCACATCCCACATGTTACCAGTTGTTCAGTCGATTATCGGAGTTGTTGTTTTTTTGATTGTTGGTATGCGAAGATGGTATTGGTTGGGCGTTAATTAGGATGCGGTATGCTGGATACACGCTGCATAAGTGTTGATACTAAGATCAAGGAGTGGGCTCAGGTTCTTGGTGCATCTACATCGTATGAACTTCGTTAAGGCAGCTGCTGTCACTAATTGGAACCGATCCGCTGTTTCCCTCAACGACTGATTGTCTAGGTGCAAGAACACTAAGGTCAGGAGGCTTAAAACAGGAAGTTATGCTACACATTCCCTTTCGCACTCATGATATCCACGACATCATATCGATAACACCGATAGGTAAGCGACAGGGACGCACCGAAGATATTCACCTTCTATAACAGGGCTATCTCGAAGTCTGTGCTTCTTTCTTGTCTATCTGCTACCGATTCTTACAAATCCAGCCAACGGATCCGCTGCATCGTACGATATTCCGCTGTCGGCACCTTCTCGCCAGCTGTCAAGTGACCATGTGCAGGACATGTAGGTCTGAGATTCCAATGACTATCAAGTGATAATCAAAGAAAACCTGAAGCTTTAAGCCTCAAGGGGTATGACACAGGACAGGACTCAGAAGTACGGGAATCACGGCTAGGCCGCACGTTGCGATTACGCGGATAGCGAGCGAAACACTCATGCGTATGGCTGGCTCTCTGACCTACATCACAAGCCCGGTCTCTTGAGCCTTAATGCGACAAAGCAGCAGCTATTCCCGGGCATCGAGCGTGCAGTGCAGCAGAAAAGAAGCGCATATGCAATTGCTGAACGGGCAGCAAATGGTACAGCCTCTGCGTGGTCTCGTGTATTATTGCACATGAGCTACTGGTGTCTTTTTTTCTTAGCTAAAGACTATAACATACTTGGAGAGAGAGCCATAGTTCTTCTGCCTAGGAGAAACCGCAGTCGGGCCCTACATTTGTGGTCAAAAAGTTTGGAGTCCAGATTAATTAACACGATGCCGCAGGACCTTGAAGTTGTTACATTTGAGTTATTGAGGAACATCACGACACGTTCGTCGGCCTAATGTAGATATATAGGACAACCACCAATCGCTACTCCCATAATAATGTCGTCTTCCAGTAACGACTAAAGATTACACAGACTACCTTCCAACTCATATAACTATCGTGGTCAACCTCACTTCACTCACGCAACGAGCACTGTCGTAAGAAATATACTCGCAAAACAACTCATCGGTGAACTTCGATCTTGCATCACTGCAATTATCATGCTGCGGGCACTATAAGCCTCGTTTCCTCCATTTCTTCATGTACAAGGCAATTGTTCAAAACTAAGTCATAATCTCCTGACTCGTTCCCGTGGCTTCTGCTTGAGCGGAGTGGCCGATTCAAAATCTATCAAATTACGGTTCTTGAGAACTTAGTCTTCCTTGGCTTTTCCGTTTCCTGCTGTGGGTTTTATTTTGTATTTATAAGTTACATTTTGAGAAGGGGCAGACGTGAGAGGTGGTATAATTTGCTGTGAACATCTTCTTTGACCCCAAAACAACAACCTCGATAGTTTGATAGCGATACTCACTTGCGCTATCTAAGGGGAACACGTCCAATACAAAAAGTAGCGGCAAATTTCACTTCAGTTCGACCGTCCTTCATCACCGGTTAGTTTGGATTTCTTGGCGCTTTGAGCCCCAGTGATGGTACTTGTGAATGTTCTGAAATATTATGGATATTCGAGAGCAGGAGATAGAATGCTGCCATATTTTGTTCGACCTCTCATTGGTTGGCATGGACGTTGAAACCGATCCTTTCCAGCCAGAAGGGGAAGATATGCCAGCGAAAGCCGTAGATGGTAGAAATAGCTGTGATATAGGTGCTGCCTGCTGGTTCCATTACCAAGACTTGGAGCAGGGTAGAATAGAATACTTCCGGCGGTACGCAACTTATACCGCCATCTAGTTGCAGAGTATGAGAACCGCGCGTATAGATTCACATTAGTTTACTACTTTGGAAGCCATTTTATAGGTTTATATGGTTCGTGCATCTCGGTTATAAGTCCCCAAAATCAAAACAAGCATATGAAGTCATCAACGCCTATCATTGCATATTTATGATAGGGTATACAATAAGCCCATTTATCTTATCCGGTCCTTCCTATCGCACTCTCCCTCATAAGTGTTGCTTCCATAAGTCATGTACGGCAGGTATCAAACCCGGTGCTGAAATGAACTTCGATAGCCTCAACACGCCAGCAACAATTGAGCATCACGTCCAGACTCCCTGTTTTCGGCTTTCTCTTTACTACTCTCAGCCGCTCTCTGCAGCGCATTATCTATCTCCCGACTCTTCAACTTCGGGCTCTCCATCGCCCTCGCAACAAGATCCAATAGCGTTCGTCCTGTAGCAGGCTTCTCCGCTTTCAACAAGATTCGGACTTCCGTTCTCGTACTTTGTCGACCATGCTCTTGAGGACGTTGTGTGTTCCATGAGTCTGCGAGGTCTTCGGCGCATCGACCATGTTCACGTCGTCTTTGTACTCCTTGCTGTCCACACGACGTGTGAGGTATACCTTGGTGGCTTCTCCTTGTGCTGCTTGGATGCGATCGACCTCCTTTTGATAGGCTGTGTCGTATATGTTGAATTTGGCTGCAGTCGGGGATTCAGCCACTAGATCCATTTCCGGAGCGTCCAAGGAGTCTTCGCCACCAGTACCGATACCTAGAAAGAGTGGTTCCTCATCAGTCGGATCATGAGCATGGCCTTTGTCGCGAGGTTCTGTTGTTTTGATCTCTAGTAATGGGCTGTGTAATATGTGCCCCTCAGAGTTCAGATTTGAGTCGACCGGACCATCCTCAGCAGCACCATCAACACCTAAGATAGCTGGTTCTGATATATTGACTTCACTTACCCGAGAGAGCAGAGGCCTATCGATAACATGATGCACGCCTTCAGCAGCTAGAGCTTGCTCCATATTCTTCCGGTCAAAGATCTGCTCGCTCTTCGACGTGTGAAGCGAAGGCTGTTCATGAACCGGCGTGTGAGATGAGGAGAAAGGGTGTGATTCCCGGAGCCGGCTGCCTAGGGACTCAACGAGCGCAGCTGGTCTTTTTCTTTTTTTTTCGAGCAGCGCCTTGAAGTTCTTGATAGCTTTCATCTGATTCTTCGTCAGCACGATGTTGCAGCATAATCGCAAACTCCACTTACCATCACAACAAGGTTTCTCATCTTAGCAGTAATGGCGTGGTTTACTTCGATCTCACTCGGAGGCTGTATCAAGTCCGCAATATTTTCCTCCTCAGGCAGGAGAGGATCTGCACCGTTCTTTGTCACCCATGGATGCGCCTATACACAGTCAGTAAGAGCATATAAAAAGAAGCAGATGATCTAACCCTTAACTCAGGCATCTTGATCCGCTTGTCAGGATCTTTCTCTAGTAGTTTCCTCATCAGATCAACGAAATCCCCGTTATTATCTTGCGCAAAGTCGACATCATCGTTCTTGATGGCCTCGTACAGCTCAAGTACGCCTGAGCGCTCGAATGGTATTCGACCAAAACGTAAGCAGTATAGAGAAATACCCATGGACCATATATCAGCAGCTTTCCCGGAGACCTCGCCATGCTTGGTGACACAAAGTTCAGGAGGCATGAATGCAGGAGAACCAGCTGACTTCGACGTCCTCATGTATGAAGCTTTTTCGAACATCTCAGACACACCAAAATCCACAATCTTGAGAACATTGTCCTCGGTCAGCAGTAAGTTGTCTGGCTTTATGTCCCTGTGAACGACTCCTTGAGCATGTAGATACTCGATTCCTAATATCAAGTCGCGGAACCAACACCTGCAGTTCTCGCTATCGTACGGATCAGCCCTGTCGCCCAGGCCGACCTTCATTATCACGCCTTTCTTACACATCTCAAGAACCATGTACAAGGAGTCTTCTTCTGGGTCATCCAAGACCTCAACGAGACCCACTAGGTTTGGATGGTTCAGCTTCTTCATGATAGCGATCTCTTCTTTGATGAGAAACAGAGGATTGCCTTTCTCCTCATCGCTGTGAATATCCGATGCAGAGTGCCGATGTAATGGAGAGTTGAAGCCGGTCCCCGCGGCAAGAGCTCCAGGACGCCTGACGCCTTCCCCATGCGGTCTTCTCAGAATATTGGACTGAGCTCGTTTCCGCAAACGAGACTTTGAGAACTCTTTGACAGCCTATACATGATTAGAACTTCCTTCAACTTACGTCCCAGCAAAAAGAGCTTACAAATTCCTTGCCATACTGATCGGTAGCTATATGAACAGCACCAAAGGAGCCTCGACCAATCTCATCTTTCAGTAAGTATTGGTTGATATGATGCTCTCCTCTTCCATCTTCTTTGTTGTTCGTAAACTCCGAACTAGCATCAAGCGTCTCCTTGACAACTCTATGCTCCGAAGCAGTTCGCCTGTGATGTCTCAACGGACTATGATACACCGGTGATGATCTTCTTGTGTCAGACTCATACAAACATATATCATCACATCAAACTCACAAATGCTGGATTAAAGACGGGCGTGTACTATTAGAGGTTCCATCTCCACTATCCACATAATCAGGAACCTCTAACGAGATGCCTATACCACAATTAGATAGTTTCCTTGCAACCTAGTGAGCTCCAACTATACCATGTGAAGGTAGAATCCCCACCTCAGCCTCTTTCTTGCTCACGTCTCCTGAATGGGCAAGCGGAGTATATTCTTCTCTGAGGGAAGTCATGGTTCCTTGGAGTACAAGGCTAAGGAGAGCAAGATATCACCGATTGAGATTGACAAAAGCTAAACCTGGACATCTTATATGATAGCTGGCCGAGTTGGCACTGCCATCGCGACTTATCTTGGCTAGGAAAAGCTTGTAAAGTGGGACTGGCAAGGCTAGGATCCTTCCATGAAGTGAGCGCGATTACTCGGCAGCCTTGTGATCTGGTCAACGACGACCGAAGATGGTGGTGTATTCGTTCTACATATTTGACCGGCATAGCAAGTGGATAAACCTCGCAGATCTGCATTGAAGAAAACAGGCTGACGCGGTTTTAGCGGAATGCATATACTCGAAACTATGGGCCAGACAAGACCGTCCAATATCCTCAGGCGGAACAGCGGCGCGACCTCTCTCAGGATCCAGCGCAAGTAGCGGACCTGCCGTCCCTGATGTCGGACCTGCTAGAGCGCGGCCTACAAGACTGAGTGCGCAGGATGATGCAAAGCTGGTATTTGGAACGGTCTTCTCGTTGCGGAGAATGGTGCAGCAGCTTGGAGGTGTTGATGACACGTAGGAAATGATGATTGTATCATAACAGGGCGGCGCTGACGGACCTGAAGCTTCGTTTCGTATCGGACGGGACAGTACAAGTTGCATTACTACGAGACGCCTTCTGGCATCAAGTTTGTGATGCTGACCGACACGCAAACTGCGAATATGCGAAGTGTTTTGCACCAGATATATGTGAATCTCTATGTGGAGTTTGGTAAGCATACCAAATATGATACTATCATCTTGGCTGATTTGTTGTTAGTGGTGAAGAATCCGTTATCGCCAGTCGAGCATCCAGGAGGAGAAGGTGTGGCCAACGAACTATTCGAGCTAGCACTAGACCAGTTCGTCAGAGGTTTCCCATAGCTTATCCGAAGGACGGTATACCGAACTTGGTGTAGGATTACTAAACCTAGGTTCTGAGAAGCAGCATTGCAGGCGTTGGATGGTGCAACTTGTATTTAGATTCCGAAACAGATGTTTATGACAACTTCAGCAGTCGCTAGTGAATAGTGAGCAGCGTCAAGGATATGTCAGCTTCGTCTATGGATTGCTTGTCTCCTTTTGCTAAGGGAAGTAACCAATGGCTTGATATGCTCGATCAAGAGCAGGGGATTTTCCTGGTAGTTTTCATGGAATTCCTGTCGCCTTCAGGTTCATTTTACGCTGCTTCGCGCTTCCAGGAAGAGATTTGAACGAAATAGCACTTGTCGAGTTCGCATAGTGCTCACCGATTCTTTCAGCCAGCACGAAGTTAAGGTCAAGGACGATTCTGCTTACTTGTCATATTATTTGCACAGGTACGAAATGAATTGTGACAATATGTCGTATTACCATTAGGGTCGGAATATCAGAGGTGTGGTCGCAGTCTACCTATCTATATGCCGCTTCCGCCAAGCGGGGTAGCCGGCCAACATGCCGACCCACTCCAACTTAGTCACGTGCTCAACGCACTTCCACATATACCTGAGCTGGTATTCCAACATGTATGGTCAATCAACAATGGCTGGGGAGGAACTCCAAGGCTGATGAAAACTCCTACTAGATCCAAATAAGAGTAGCAAAAGATGCTGCTATATCTTACAAGTTCATGAAGATTATGGCTGATCCATCCCAGCCATCACTAACATTCGCTCGTCCAGTAGTTCCCACAAGCCGCCTAGACTCAAAATTCCAGACATTATACCCTAGCTATCCAGCTACCTACTCCCTATGCTCCTTTGCAGCCTCCGCAGCCTTTCCCCACGCATCCTCAAAGCTGCTTGCAGTTCTTACATCTACCACACTTTGTTGCCCAGGCGTCAATTCCACTTTTGGCGTGATAGTCGTTAGTTCTGGCTCTAGATCCAACTCCGTCTCCGTCTCCGTCTCCTTCTCCATCTCCGTCTCGGTATTTTGCTGTACCTCCAAATACGATGCATCAGGCGGTGTCATGGGGCTGATCTCATTCTCCCAGTTGCTGGAGTAGACTACTGCCGCGAAAGCCTCTAAGTCTCCGATTTGTTCCATAGCTTGGAGATACTCGTTCGGCACTCCGTTACCAATCGAATGAGCTTGTCTTGTTACGAGTGCAAGTAGAATCGGTAGCTTCACTGGCTTGGGCTCGATGATCTCGGTGACTCTGACGTCGTTGTCAGCTTCTGGTGCTACTTTGTAGACTTGTTGCGCGATCTTCTGATCTACCAGAGTCGAGAAACCGGAATCTAGAAGTTTAGTGAGGACATGAGCGAACTGAGGCGCGTCAATGAGATCAGAAGTCTCATCTAGCAGTCGTCTCAGAGGCTGATCTACAGATGATGAACCTGTAGGTGTCTCTCCACTGGTCATCCCTGACTCCTTAAGTACGAACTCTTCGTCACCTTTGTTTGGTAAGAGATGGTCTAGCCACTTGTGTGATTGTCTCGCTTCTTCTGTAGCTCCCTCCACTTTCATCCGTACTTCCAGCGTCAACTCAGCAAATTTCTGCATGGATACGTCTTCTCTTGGACTCATGCTGCCGAATGCTTCCCTCACTGCCTCGTCGACTTTCAGCATTACCTGCCTCCATCCTTTGTGGAGTAGCCACCAGCTGAATGTCAAATATCTCCTGTTGGTCTCAAAGTCGTTTCCATATGTTTGGTCGACGTTATCGTCATCGTTGTTCTCCATGCTTATTGTTGTTGGCTCTAGTCCTGCCGTTGCTAACGAGACTACACTTGAGAGGTAGCTCCTCCGCCCAAGTAAGTTCAGCTGTATCCTGGTAAGTAGCGTGAGCAGAGCTAATGTATATATCAGAGTGAACGCTCGTGTTATAGCTGCATATCTTGTCAGCTCATTCCGGCCACATAATGAGCCCAGCATGACCTACCACTAATCTTCAGATCATTCCACAACTGCAGCTTCGACTTCTTCGCCTTCTGCACCTGCTGACCTCCACCCTGAGCCCCTTCTCCAGCTACCCCCGGCGATGGCACCGTCAACTGGCTCACATGTATACCATTCTCACTCTGCAAACTCGCCATGCTCCTCCCATCATCATCCGTCACGCTTGGCGGCTGCGAGCCCAATTCCGACGGAGGCACCTCGCCATTCCTCGCCAGCTTCAGCGCTTTCTGCTGCTGCAACTCGAATGTGATTCGTTCTGTTTCGAGCTCGGAGAGGATGTTATCTGTGGCTGTTGGAAGGAGGGCAAGTACTGTGAATGTGCAGTCTTCTTGGTTTTGCTCGAATCGTCGTTTGAGACTGTGATACTGTTAGAATGGTGTGGTGAGAGGTTGGAGAAAGGATGAATAACTTTTCTCGTGCAATTCGATCAGTGCTCATTCGTTGCCGAGCATCTGATATCTTTCCTAGCACATATGTAGTAGCTACATATCCAACTCCCAGAACTCCTACTGCAATCGCAAAGGGAGTCCTGTTTCGCTGAAGCCACTTTCTCGTGGCAGCGATCATTCTATAAGTATAAAGCTTCGAGATACATATATGCCGTTGGAAGTCGTTGTCGAATGTCAGAGCGGATGGATGAAGCTGTACTGAGGTGGCTCTCGCTCAGAAATGTACATGGTAGCCTCGGCTTATTCACTTGGCTTGTGGCAGTGAAGAGTGTTGATGTTGATGCATTAGAGAAGATGAGAATGGGAACAAGATACCAAAGTGGAGTGGAGGGGTGATGCTGTATCAACACCACTACATCATCTCACATCTTTGAAAACTCGATATAACAAGTTCTACCCAACGATCTCGGATAAAATCAAGCAATGGACACAAGGCGACCGCCCAAATATTCTATCGAAGTCTACGCAGATCCGTCCTCCGTAAAAGACGTCGTCCGCGGTAATTCTCCCCTCTCCTCTCCCACCACTTTCACTCCGAATATAACAGCTATAACAGCTTCTCCTAACATTTTTCCAGGGATCCTCCACACAATATTTTTCCACCGTTTCTTCCTGCTCATCACGCCCTCGACGCGCGATGTGCTGGACCTCGCTCTCCCCTTCGTTGACGATGCCGAACTATCCACTCTGATCGACCAACGCAGCGCAACCCTCGCGCGGCAGCTCGGCACTTCGAGCGATACGGGGGCAAGGAACACGAGTGTAAGAGGGAGTCTGGTGGTGAAGTTTTTCGAGAAAAAGAGGAGAAATAAGTGGTTTGCGAAGGGTGAGGAGGAAGTGTGCTGGGAGCAGTGGACGCTGGATGTTACGCTTGCTACGCCGAGGACTGAGAGTGGTATGTCCTTGCTATCACTCTTCCCTCTTACATCTTTGGCGTGTATGGGAAGGAGAGGGGGGAGAGAGAAAGAGAGGCTAACGGAGAACAGAAAGAGCAAAGGTCAGAAAAGCAATGGAAGCCATGCTATTGAAAGCAGCGATGAATATCATCACAACGACGAACAGAGAGAAAGACCACATTCCGCCTATCACGACGGTGGATACAAATCCATTTCCCTATCGTATTGCCATTGATCCGCAGGAGAATGGGTGGGGAACCAGGATGGGGATATTCTGATGGTGAACGGCTTGTTGGTATTGTTATGAATACTGGGCCGATGTATATATCATTGACGGCGCTTGATACGACGGCGTTTTGGGGTCCCATAGGTAGAGGTGCGTGTGGATTTTGATTGATACCCATAGAAAATATTATTTTGAAATAGAGAACCTTGAAAGGAAAACTGGATGTGTGTTTGGGATAACAGAAGTGCTTCAGCGAGGACTGAAAATAATGTGGAGGTCTGGAGATTGTTTCATTGCCACAGTGTTCCTCGAATTTTTGTAGCTGCAACGATGTATATCCTCATAGCTTCATGACCATGGTCTCTCGTATTATCGTAACTTCATGACTCATGCTTCCATAATTTCGTAGGCTCATCATGACCTGCTAAACCCCCTGCCTCTTCCACGTCCAAAGCGCACACTCGGAGGAACGAACTTAAGCGAAGACATAGCTCCAGCAAGATCCTTCATCTCTTCATCAGCTTTCGAAGACGGAAGTGTTGGTGGCTTGCTCTCCACAGGGGGTGTCGGTAGAGATGCATCCTCTGCTAGACCTCTGATTTTCGATAAAGGAATTTCGCCAGTTGAGCGTCCTTTACTGCTGGAGCCAGTCGAATTTTGTGCTGCGGAGCTCTTTCTTCGATGTCGTCCTGACCTCAACATCGAACTGCGGCGGTCGATTCCATCCTTGACTATGAAGAAGTCGTAGTCCTTTGGGAACATGTGCTTGTCGATCAGGTGCATGCGTCTCTTCTGGGGTGTCGAGCACTTCTTGTCACAATCCTCAACGAAGCAGAAATACTGTGATCACCACATTAGCTTTGCAGGCGTACTCTTATGTGTATCACTTACCGTCTTGTCACCTCTCTCTCGCTTGACTGCCACTAGAGCATCATGAGTCTCCTCGATATGCAGACTCAGAAAGTGCTCGCTGGGGAAGTTCTTTCGACATTCCAGACATCTGTTGACATGAGCTTTGTTGTAGTGGACCTCATATTCTTCGTAAGTAGCGAAAGATAGCGTTTGCCGATGACCAGCTAGAGAACATAGCATTTGAGTTACTGGTTTCGTCTGCACACCGCTCGCTGCGTCTAGATGAAGGATCTTTGACGATGAAACAGGCGGCTGTTCTGGATAGGGTGAATATGATGGAATATGAGAGCTAGTAGTTTCTTTATCAGATGAGGTATGCTCCAATTCTGGCTCTCTGGATCTCTTTCCATGCTCATTAACTCCTGTAGTAGACATGCTTGTAGATGGGGTATTTACTTTGGAGATGCAAGTGGTCTTATTTCTTCTGTGGTCTTTTTCCAGTAGGCTACAGATTCGTTATAGATGATCCCTAGTGCTCATCTGAGATTCTCAATGTGAAAACGTAAATGGTTCACAATATCACAAAGAACTTTTAATGAACATGGTGACCCTTGCTTGCCTGGTTGAAGTCCAAGTGTAAGCCTTGCATACAGAGATCCACAGACAGCCCAGATGTCCACTCAGGTGTTGCAGGTTCAGGTTCTCTCCACTATTGTTGATCAATGACTTCTCCCCAGATTGCCAGCCTCACAACATCCCAAGTTGTTCTGAAATAGTTTCCTTCGCTTCACACCTGTAGATACATCATTTAGTTCACCACTTGGAGTCATACTTAGGCTTCACTATTAAGATAACGTCACATGAGATTTGGCGAACCGTTTAAACCAAAAGCGCAACCCCTCTAAAGCTGATTGCTCTCTGGATTTTACAACTTTCCTTACCATGCTGTACTCACCAAATCGAGCTCTTGCGACAACTGCTCTTACACAACAAATTTAGCTTTCACCACTATATATCCCTTCAGTCTGCAAGATATACTTCGTCTGGTCATCAAAGGCAATTTGCAAAGATGCCAGACCCTACCATCAAGTGGCAGTACGTACCAAAACAAACATGAAGCCAAAACTGCCCTTCTGCCTCTACCTGCCACTTGCAACAGAACCCTGAATCTCACAGCACATACAGGGCTAACCTTTTACCTAGATATGCCAAACAAGTTAGAGATGAAATAATGGCGGGCTTGAAGGCTGAGAAGGAGGAAGATCGCTTCACAGGAGAGGACCTGGACAAGTACGTCAAAGGGTATGATTCTAAATGCATCCTGCCATGCCATAATATACCCTACTAACCACCTTAAAGAATGCGCATCGCTGTTCAAGAGATCGTCTTTATGGACATCCAGTTCGCTAGTGACAATGGCGTTGAAACCCATATGTGGAACATACATGTCGTGGTCAAGAACCACCTCAAAGACTTGCTTGATCTTGCCCGTCAAGGCCCGAAGGATAGAAGAGTTGTTCAGCGTCGAAAGTTTGACAGAGCCTACTCTGACTACCTCAAATCAACTCGAAAGTCCTATGAGAACTACATCCAGCACCTTGCTTCGACTTTTGGTGGAATCCCAGGTTTGGAGCGCATTGCATCATGCCTGAGACTTGATGCACTGTCTGGTGACCAGCCAGTCATCCCCCCATCGCATGTCGAGGCTCTGGTTCTTCAATCTTGCCATGACACTCTCCTCCGCTGCGGAGATCTGGCTCGCTACAAAAACGAGGCCATTGAGGATGTAAACAAACGACACTCCAACGCCGCGCTTAGCTACTATCAATTGGCTGCAGACCTTCGCCCGGACACCGGTAGCGCATACAATCAGATGGCCGTTGTTGCAGTCGCTGAACACAACCACCTGGATACCCTATACTACCTCTACCGTGCTATCGCAATCAAGGAACCCCACCCGCTTGCTGCCAAGAACCTCGATCTGGAGTACAGGAAGATCATGACCGTGTGGGAGAAGCAGCAGGTCGGACATAAACTAGACGACCAGTCCACTTTGATTTTGTGGTTTGTTCGACTGCATGCCAGAATGTACAGAGGATTCCTTTTCACTGGTTATGGTGAACTTGAGGCAACAGTGCTTTCCCGTCTTAGTCTCTTCCTGAAGTCTGAGTCACCACCAGCATTGCCAGTCTTGCAAGAGGATGGAGTAGATGAGGTGTTGGAGAGATTTGTCATTGTCAATATTGCTGCTTTCTACTATGCCGCAGAGCGCATCAAAGATGCCAATGGAGGGAAGGACGATTTCAATCAGTCATTTTTCTTTCTATTGCGCTTCAATGTTCGCTTCCTGCACGTCATTCTTCAGACGCTGTATCCAGAGATGGAGACCTCAGTCAGCGGACAAGATCTTCCCAACTTTGGTATTACGCCTAGACCACAGAAGCGCCATGGCATGTTTACTACTGTTGCACGCCGACTCCTGCCAGCTCTTCGTCAGTACAGTACTTGGATTGTCACACAGGCTGATATTCTCATCAAGGTTCGAGATGACAGAGTCACTCAGGTACGCTCGCACATCAATCTTACTTGGAGCATGTATGCAGAGGTCTTGTCGAGAATTGCCAAGCTCTACCCACTTGGTACTCTCCCGTCGTCTTATTACTTACTCAAGGAGGACACGATGACGATTGGTTTCAAACCGTTCTTTGATCCAGAAATTGTGACCCACGAGGAACTCAAATTCTACCTCACTAAGAGCGGAAGCCTGAAGCCACGATATACCGATCATGACGTTCAGAGAAGTTC
This sequence comes from Calycina marina, assembly GCA_019669825.1. Taxonomy (NCBI): domain Eukaryota; kingdom Fungi; phylum Ascomycota; class Leotiomycetes; order Helotiales; family Pezizellaceae; genus Calycina; species Calycina marina. The sequence goes on from MU253782.1 coordinate 46,760, forward strand.
TCCAGATGCCGAGTTCCTGTCCCGTGTTCGAGATATTCTGATGTGTGCCATGGCCATACAAACACAAGAACAGTGTCCCGTCTTACACACTCCCAACACATTGGCGTCGTTCACTTATGTCGAGTATGATGGCATTTCTGCGGCCGCTGTAGGAGAGCCTACCCTTGGCAGCTCTTCGATCTCATCTCCAGATACAGATAGCCCGGTTAAGCCCGAGGAATCTGCTAGCCAGCCCGACCCTCTCAAACAAGCACATCACACTGGTCGAGAGTATTGCCAGACTCTTTGCAGTCCATCCAGCAGCGGTTTTGATAGTGCTGGCGATATGGATCATATGATGAATGAAATGGTCAATAAGCTTGTCGACAAGCCAGCCAGTCACCGAACTTCCGACGACACTTCATACGGTATGCACAGCCGAACTGCGAACGAGATCTTCGGACGCATGGGTAGTGCAGGTAACCGATCATACACTCACCAAGGCAGTTCCAACATTCCCAGGCTAGGAGGAATCTGGCCGTCGCCATTCACACCTCAGCCAAATGAGCTCAAAGTTACCAGCCCAGAGATGTATAGTTTCAGCACCGAAGAAGGAAAGGCTGCTGCTGCGGATGCACTTGATGCGATGACGAACCGTCCAAGCTCAAACCACCGTGGTCATTGGGCTCCCAATGTTCGCGCAGCCACGCTGACGTCTCCTGGCCATAGCCCAAGATCGTTTCCAAGCCAATCCTCGAATTTTTCCACCAACAGTAGCATCTATGGCAACCCGACTCCTAAGTTCTTCCCTCTCAACAATTCTTTTGCAGTTCGCACTACTGAGTTCGCTCCAAACAATGATCATAACACCACAGTTTATGCTGGAGCTACCCCCTTTGATAGGTATGTTATTCCCTAATGAAATATCTACAAGTCCACAACTTCAAGCCACCAAGCGCTTTCGCTAAACTATCGCCTTGTCTTGACTGGCTCCTTAGTACCTATTTGAGCTAATGCTAACGTTGCCTCACAGATCTACAATGCTTAATAACTCCACATGGAATGACAGTCAGCCCGCTCGCTGTTCCTACAGCCAAACTCCACCCGGCGGTCAAGACGGATGAAAGGATGATAGTGCTGCAATGTCCATAATCTGCTTTTCACATTCAGTGTACGATATAGATTCGGATGTAACAACCCATACAACTCATCAATTCATCAACCATATTCGACTGCCATCAACTCCACCATTGCGATGCATGTTGCCTAGGTGTCAGCTATCTTCGAAGAAAGCCCGCTATTCCTCGAGCACATGGCCAGCACCTAGCTAACACATCAGTTGTCAACAATGTCGCAAGTAACACCGACCATCGTGATCTCGACCTCCACCGCTGAGCATCAATCACAGTTACGAAACCAGATTAAAGGTGCAACACGCTTACAGGAACAAATTTTTCGTCTTCGACTGTTATTTTCTCTTCTATGACGAAATTGATCGTGGAGGATCACATCTTAATGCTCGGAGGTTTATTTGAGGGCACATTAGCCTACTATTCAACATGCCACGCAAAATCCAGACCTCTCTATCACCACATCTCGTGGAATGCAACGCTCATTTCCCTGTTGTTGAAACCTCTTTTTTTGCTTGCTTAAACGCCAATCTGGACTTCAGTTTCGGAACTTATGATTAAGGAGAGAGATGAGAAGGGCATCATTTGATGAGCTAATCTACTGTTCTGTTGGCTGGTAGGTCTGCTTTGGGAATGGGAAACTGCATTCGACGGATTGTTTGTTAGTTTTGTTCTCTTACTTCTTGCTTTCTGCCAGCTAAAGGGGAAGAGGATGCTTTTTGGATCATATCGGAGAGAAACTAGTGCTACTAGCTCGTGAGTGTACTTAAGTAGTCAGGTTGACTGTACTTTGCATGCTTCTCGTCTCACTTGTGTGATTGTGATTGTGTACGACTTGCGTGCGAATGTGAAAGAGTCTGGGGAAGGAAGGACGACAAGGGAGAAAGACGTACGAAGGGCCCAACTCCTGAATACTCAACTTGGCCAACCACTGTCCCTGATCAATTGCCTGCTTCAAACTCGTCCCAGCAACCAACCCGGCCGTAAAGCCGGCCGCAAACGCATCTCCAGCACCAGTGGTATCATTGATCAGATTCCCATCAATCGCATGCACTGGGAACTCCTCAATCTTGCCCCCAACAGCCACAATCGTTGGATCCGTACCCTGCGTAATCACAGCTACTCTCTCTCTTTGAGTGTTATTCTTCGGCAGCTTCGCAAGTGCGAGAGCGATCTCCTTCAAGTCCTTGGTCTCGATGCCGTGCGATTCTGCGTAGGCAAGGGCTTCAGTCTCGTTACCGATCACGTAGTCCCAGTATGGTGCGCTGGCGTCGAGAGGTTCCTTGAAGAATTGCGGGATGAATGGTGCAGAGAGCGAGAAGACGAAGACTTTGTTTTTCGCAGCCGCTTCCTTGGCGAGGGCTTGGATAGCTGGTGGACAGACTGTCAGATGGTAACCGCCGACGAAGAAATGCGTGGCTTCCTCAACGAGCTTCCACACCTCAGGGCTCTTCAAGTGGTCAAGATCATAGTGGTTCGCAGCGCCGAGGTCGGTGACCATAGAGCGATCATGGCCTGTGATGACGACCCCACAACGTCCAGTCTTCTCCTTTTTGTCGACGCGGTATTCAACACGAAGACCGGCGGTCTTGACGGCGTCGTGGAGGATGGCTGCGTATTTGTCATCGCCGACACCGCCGAGGTAGACGACGGAGTTGGGGGGCAGGATGTATTGGGCTCCGCGGGCAGTGTTCTGGGCACCACCGCCGGCGATGAGCTTGGCTTCGTGGTTGTTGAGGAGGTCTTCGTAGATACCTAGGTGCTTCTCTTCGGCAAGGATGGCGTCGTTGGGCTTGATGCCGTACTTGTCGAGGAGGGCTTGGTCGCCGAAGGCTTGGATGTCTTTTGATTGGTATTAGTTGTGTTGAGAGAGGAGGAAGAAGTACGTCTAAGGGTTCAGAGTGAAGAGATGCTGGCAATTAAAGTGAGAGAGCACTCAGAAGAGCACTTGCAAGCCATTGAGCTATGCACTCTCTCATTCTCTTGACTAAGAGGTGCCGGATGTCGTCTTTCCCACTTGGTAGCACCAATATATCCCAACATATCAACACCGCTGAACACAGAACACTTTTCGAAAACTCTACTTACCAAGCAATGGGTTCTCCAAGCAGAGAAGAGCATACTCGTTAGGTGCCATCTTGATCGTTATGGATGTCTGGAGGGTATCTGGAGTGTTACAGATGGAGGTTTCGAAAAGTGTAGTGGGGTTAGACATCGAGGTTGGAGGGGTTCGATGTTTTCAGCCAAGGATGCAGCCGAGTGGAGACTGGATACCTATCAAGTACAACCCAAGTACGAATCACGCATTATTACAATTATCTAACTACTGGAGGCTGGTGACGATGGACAGATCTCTCTGAATACATTGGACTTGCTCAAGAGAGCAAGAACTTGGGGGGGAGATAACTATCGAGTGCACGAGGATAAGAGATTAGCACTTGTCGTTCATTGTCTCAAATCCTCCAAGTATCGTTCACATGTAATATCAAGTCCCGGGGGTAATTATATCATGTGTCAAGTTCTTTGTTCATATCCCCAAGTGCTCCAGGAAATACAAAGATGCGTAGCCAGCATGTCCGATATGCAATGAAACCCCCAATCAACAAACTTAGTCCTTGACCTTTTGAGTACCACGCAACAGACCAGTTCTGCGAGCAGCAATGAGACCAGCCTTTTGACCTTGTACGGCGTATCTCGAGATAGTCGAAGCCTTACCGATATGTTGATGGTTACCACCCTAGAGCCTGTTAGATTCTGATCTCTTTCTCTGCTCAAAGGTATACGCACTCCGTGGGGATGGTCGACAGGGTTCATAGCAACACCACGAGTCTTTGGCCATGAGTTACGCTTGACAGCGAACTTGTGCTTAGCACGCGAAGCCTCTGTAGAAAAATTGTCAACACATATCCTGCTAGAACTACAGATCCATGCACGTACTCATCAGTGGTTTGTCAGTTCTTCCTCCTCCAGCAATAATGCCGATCATTCCACGAGCAGTGCTCTTGATGACCTTCTTTGCACCAGAAGGAAGCTTGACACGGGTCTTTCCCTCGTCTGGGTTGTGTCCGATGACGGTAACGTAGTTTCCAGATGTGCGTCCAAGAGTTCCACGATCACCGACTTTCTCCTCAACGTTCGAGATGACAGTTCCCTCAGGAACCTGGGATAGAGGCAGGATGTTTCCGACAGTCAAGTTGGCATTCTTTCCGGCGTAGATGAATTGACCAGTGTACATTCCCTCGTTGGCGATGAAAGTCTCGGTGTGAAGCTTGAACCTGTAAGGGTCGCGGAACTGGACTCGGGCAAGTGGTGCACCACGTCCAGGATCGTGGATGATGCTTTGTAGGCGTCAGTCTCTGCGCATAATTCCGGCTTCACTCCCATCCCCTTCACTTACTCCTTTACGACTCCCCGAATGTAACCGTGACGCTCCGCATAATCGAGTTGTCTGAAAGCAGCTGGGTTTTCTGTTGACACATTCAGGTTAGCAATTGACGTCGAGGAAACAGCAAACCTCGTCGTTGATGGAGCGCAAAAGATTGCAGCGCAACGGCAAGGCGAATAGAGCAGGGCAACTGACTGTTGAGACGGGTATTGGCCGTGAAGATTGAGCCACGACCCTTTCTCTGATTTCTAATAACGCGACCCATGATGCGTGGTTATCGACGTTGTGCTTTGAAACCTCAGAAATTGTTGCTGGGCGATTTTGCTGTTGAGTGGGAGCGATTCGCTTGTGCGCGCTAATTCCAGTTGAGTTAGTGGCCTTGGCACACATGAGCTCCATTTATTGAGCCTCGCTCACACAACTCCTTCTCAGGATCGTGAAGTACAGGAATGTGATCAATAAACTGCTTCACTGCTCAGGAGATCTGATGATGTCTATGTTGGGCCATCGTTGATTCTCTGCGCTTCTTAGTTCTTCCGCAGAGGAAGATAATCACGTGGATCGATAGCCTAGATTTCACCTCGATTTCGACAACACCACTTCGTCGAACACACATCATCCTAAGACAATCTACCATCAACTAAGCCGCATTCCATTTAGCTACTCTGCGTCCCAAAGACCAAATTGGGAGATTTGTTGTACCGTGTTCTTTCAGCATTGTCGGTGTTTTCTTTTGCCTTCTATCTATATTGGAAAGGCTGAGCTAAGCTGGATCAATCAGATCGTTCTGTTATCAATAAGACTTGCAAATGGTATCAATGCAGTTGTGATGATGGTCCTATTTGTTCTGCGATATGTGTGGCAGCGCGAGTGTGAGTAACTTCGATGCGTGAGGAAGCATTATGAATGACCAGTTGGCGGGAAATCCCCTCCGTTTCCCAGAACACACGATTTCTCCGCAAGTTTTTACGTCAGTCTTTCCATACCAGTTATGGTTTCACTCCTTGTTTACTTGAGGACCATGCTCTTCAAGTTTTGAATCATCTCCGTATGCTAGCCGTTTTCTTGCTCCTGATACTTTGACATAAGTATGTCATCTCGAATAAGAAGAATCTGCAGATACTTGACGTCAGAAGAAAGTTTAGAGCGGACAGTGTTGGGATGGGTAGCTGGGTAGAATATCGTGTCTGTCGAGGATTGGCGCGGGGCACACATGGCAGCTGTGAACGCATGGCTGGGAAGGCTGATCTACCTAACAGGTCTCATGGCCCTGCATCAAAGCCGTTGGTGGTAACACTCTCCTCCTTGAAGCATCCGTTATGTTGTCTGCCAACTCATCGCAAACATATCGCACAGCAATCTGTGGTGCTGGTGGCTGAGATGCTTCGTTTGCGACATCGGCGTCAACCAGTATGCAGGATATACGCGCATCCACTCCATCAAACGTGGCATGACAATAACTTCAAGGCGATGGAAGTAACCGATGGGCAAGTTGAACTATCTTGATGGAAGGCTGATGGACGAAGTGTTCGAGAACAAAGAGCGAAGAAGGCCACCCCTTACAATACATTCAGTATTACCTATCTATATATTCCCCACTCTACAGCAGAGAGATGGCGGCATTACGGCAGGATCATCACGAATTGATGGGATTTGAGTATGACCGAGCAGAAAGAGAACCGTGGAGCTATCTCTGCATCCTCTTAAGGGTGCAACCGCATCGGATGATTATGCGGGGTGCGTTGTTGTGCGTACCGATCAGAAGAGTTGCAAAGTAATGCAACATGATCAAAGAGACGACCAAAGGATGGGATGATGTTGTAGACAGCAAGGGGATATCGGCTTGGAGCGGCGGACAACCAATATATACAGAAGAATTGAAATAACTAAGTTATATATCACGGGAGTCTGCGTGATAGATTTTCCTATTGAGCTTAGACCACTAACCAGTAATATTGGTTCCTTGGGCGGCTGCTTTGAACTTGATGTTTCTTGACTACGTCTTTCCTGGCTGGCTGCTTTGGCTGCTTTCCACTCCTCTTCTGCCCAACCACCAACACCAAGCCTCACAACCACAACACCACGCAACAACCATGAGTGATAGCGACTCCTCTGCCCTCTCCTCTGTTAATTCAGAAGATGAGAGACTGAAAGATGTACAACTAAAAAAAAGCAAGACGGGCATTCTCAAGTTCTTCTCGAAGGTCAAGCCTGGCGCAACTCCCACCGAGCCCAAGTCTCCGCCTCGACCAAAACGCGAATCCTCCCCCGAACATGAGTATGTGTTGGCAGATAACCCAGACATTGCTGTAAGTATCCAATTTCATTGTCGAGTTCGTACACGTACAAAAGCGTTGGGGTATCGTTGAGCCTTGAGCCTTGCTGACGATCCAAAAAAAAAAGTTCATAGTGATGTTCAGAGCGAGATTCACAGCAGCATTCCCAAAGTCGCTACCCAACTTCGGACCTCAGGAGCTGGAGAGAGAGATATTAGATGTTGTGCCAGGAGAACAGGCCGAATTGTTCTTATGTACTATCCTTCAATTGCTGCTGAACCGAAAGCAAGATGTTAAGTGAGTATCTATGGAGACTGGAGCTTGCTCAGATTGGTATTTCGGAGTCGGGAGACTCCACTAACATCATCTGCAGGCCTGGCCACTATAACAGGGCATTGGAGGAAGCTGTGCAGTCGCACAAGTCACAATGGGCAAAGAATTGGAAGGCTAAGAACCCCCTTTCTGGAGGAGCTACGTTTGCTAACATGGCACCAACTGAAAGAGCAAGACTCCTCATTAGTCTGCCTCTGACAGTCTGCTAACAAGATGGCAGCTTACTCTCCTCCGAACTCTTGTCCTCTGGTCCCTCTCTTCCTCTGACGCCGTCAAGAGCATAATCACAGCGTCATACAAACAGGCCCGCCACGAAGATGATCAGAATCAGCCACTCTCAGTACAAGCTTGGGGATCTGATGCAGACAAGCGCCGTTACTTCCTGATTGAAGGATTGGACGATACACACTTCAGAGTCTACAGGGAGAGCAATTATACTGGCATAAAGAGATCTTGGTGGAGCGTTGCGGGAAGCATTGATGAGCTGAAAATATTGGCGGAGAAGCTGGATAAGGAAGATGGTGGTCAGAAGGCCAGAGTCTTGGGTGGAAAGATGTCGGCCGCTGTTCCTCGATTTGAGGCTACAGAGGAGGTAAGATACAGGCTTCTGGAGGTCGAGACGTTCGTTCTAACAAGCATACTAGAAACGAAAGCGTCGGGAGTATCGCACCGTTCGCCAACAGAAGTTCAAGCGCCCAGAAATCAACCCGTACATGTATGAGGGTCGGACCAGAGGCAAGCGTATGAAGTACAACTACTCTGATGGTGAGGAGGAAGATACAGGTTACTCTGATGCAACCACAAACCGCCGACCCACCCGTAATACTCGACACCACACTCCAGAAGGTCCTACTGTAACCCTGTCTGGCCGGCAAGTGAAGGCTCGTCAGGGAGGAATGTATGGAGAGAGTATGCTCAGTGGACGTGGAAATAGTGCTGCACCTGCCACATACGGCACCAGCGAAGAGCCGGACGGCTCTGCAGATAGCAGACCTCGACGAGCTGCTGCGGCAAAGGCTGTTACTGGATGGACTGCTAAGCCAAAGTCTCATATCGACGTATACAATCCAGTTGACGAGACGGACAGCGATGACGACGATGCTAGCGAGCAGGACTATGGTGATGACGAGGAAGAGGATGAGATGCTTCCGGTTGAAGAAGATGATGACGACGATGTGGGAGATATCTCAGATGAAGATATGGAGGCTACCCATGCGGAAAAGAAGAGTCTCGTGGTCAAGCTCTCCATCAAGAAGACTCCGACTCCACCCAGGAAGACCACCATCAAGCTTCGCTTATCAGGATCTCCAGATTCGAAGCGTACTCAACCGGCCGGTCCCATCGAGGCTCCACCCAGCATTAACGGCTCCCATGGAGTTAACCCGAACGCATCACCAACGGCTGTTCTCACAAATGGCACCAACGGAGTTCTACCAGCAACAACTATCCCAGTTTCACAGCCTTCTGAGACAGCTCCTATGTCACCTACTCTCGCGTTCAGAGGCAGTCCAGAGAAGCCGACCCATTTCCCAGCCTCTCTGATAGCTTCTGGAGATTCATGAATTACGATTTGCATTTGGATGGTGGCAAAAATTTGGGTCTCATCTGTAAGATAGACGTTTGACGACTGGGTAGACACAAGGCGTTCTGGAGCGCGCCACAAGGCATTGATTTATGGCCATGTCCCACGAGCTTTTGGTTGCAGCGAATCTTGATTGCATTACAGGTTGATTACACACTAGTCAGTATCGGGATACTTGTATAACAGATATGTGAAGACACCATACACAGTTCTGTCCCTCGTCGCTTCCGTAAGAGCTGACTTACCTACCAAACATCCAACTTTTTCCCCTTTAGGCTGCCTAACATCCTCCAGTGCAGCAATAATCCAACACAGGCTCCAACGCATCCGGTCACAATCACTTCATGCACCATTCGCAGAATATCCCAATGCAGTAATAGTCCACCCAGTCCTCAATCACATGACCTCTCCAGTCGCCATCCGATAGCGCCTTGGCATGGCATATGTAACGCAGTCCTCCCTTCCTTAATTCTCTCCTTTTATCGTCGCCCTCGAACATTTGGGTCAATTTTCAACGATACAGAAAAGATTAGCATGGCCCCTGCACCAAGGATGACGCGTTCAATCAAAGAGAAGCTACCCCAAAAAATGCAGATCTCCTTTTGGAGTTTGTGAAGAAGAAAAGCGACAGAGGACCATGGTGGCAGGATGATGGATGGTGTGTACGCATGAGACTGACGTGTATGTTCGTGGAGGATGGAGAAGCAGAGATTCGACGGTAATGACTTCTTTATTAATGTGTAAGAAAGCCAAGGAGCGTAGTATTTTTTCTTTGTTGTGGTATGTATCTGGCAATGGCCTGCTGCTCATGATGTAGCTGCTGTATAGTTTGATACCTACCGTAGTTGTACAATAATACATGGATGCCTCCTGTCCTTGATACAACCCAAGCTATCTACGTGGCTGCCCTTCTACCACAAATCCTCTCAATCACCAGCAGCGTTCTCATACTGATAGAACTATCGCAGACATCAGTCAGTAAACCCCAATGAGGGATCTTGCCAACTCACATCTCCAATCTCCCGCGCCAGCTTCTTGTCTCCGCGCAGCTTCCGCAGGTTCGCCTTGATCTCCCAGTTGTTGGTGCGATACCACCATCGCCGTATTCTTGCGCCGAGCGACGTACCGCTGAGCTGGGCGCTGCGATTCCAGTGGCGCCAGCCGAGGAGACCCAGGGTTAGGGCTGTGCCTTGGAGAAGTGGTAGGAGTATCTGTTCGTCCATTTAGCTTTATACCCAAGAATCATAGATCGTGAGCCAGAAGGGAGGGAAAGGGAAGCGTACTTGATCTCTAATTGAAATAAACATGATCTTCCCTACAGTATCCGCATCCTTGATGCTAGCCAAATAGCTCTGCTCAAACCTCATATCCGGCAGCGGAGGCAGTGTAGTTTTCCTCGGCAAAGGCCTTATAACGCTGCACGGTATTTCGTCATCGTCATCTTCATTGTCATCGTCTTGGCGATCTATGTCGTCTTCATCGTCATATGCATATTTGTCGAGTGAGGAGCTGGATGTATGGGGGAAGACTGTGACGGGCTGTTTGGAGGATGCTGCGGTGGAGGGATTGATATCGTGAGTTGGTGATGGCGCAAGGTTTATGGAGGCGGTTTGGATAGTCTCTGCTATCTGGAGGGGAGTGGAATTGGACATTTTGGAGGCGTGGCAAGGGAGGGTTGGAGAGGGTTTGTAGAGGTTCGGTCTTTGGATGTAGCTGGGGAGCTTCTCAGCCTTATGGACCGAGCTAAAATATGGAGGTTACGAAGTCAAGAAGTCACATTTCGAAGTCTTAAAGTTACAATTCAGAGTCATAGAAGAGAAAATACATGAGACGATCTTGCGAGTGCGACGGCCATTACATTGTGTTATTATCTGGAAGTCATGAATTCATTGGTATCGTGGTTCATCCTGCGTTGTATTAGTACTGTAGACCACAGCTACTTGCCAAGCATGAGTGAACTCACAATGCATGAAAAGATGATCTCGAAGACTCAAGTACCTTCGTATGGCTCAGGTTTCTTGATAGCAGTCGTACGAGGAGACTTGATGGAGCTGATAGTAACATGAGCAGTAGAAGTAACAATGGCAGGAGCGGTAGGAGCGGTAGCAGCAGGAGCAGGAACAGTAGCTGGGTTGCCTTCATTTATACCAGCGTCAGCAGACTCTGCCACAAAGTCAGCGTCACATCTCGATACCTATCAGGGATTTATTTAGCTCATACCCTTTGTCTTCAGGCTCTCCCGACCCTCCTTCTCCAACCGCGCAGCTTCCTCCCCAGACATGCTACCGCGACGAGGTCTCTTGGACAGGAGATGTCCATCCTGAAGACGATAGTTGTAGAGGATGTCGGGTAGCGTTTTTCCCTCCGATTTCAGCGCCTTCAAGTCTGCAGCGACAGTCTTTGAGAGCGACTTCAGATCCTTCAACTTCTTATGTTCCGACGACATTTTATCGACGAGATTGTGTTGATGTTTAATAGGGTGTGGTCAGGCTAATCGGCTGTGTACTGGACGACGCAAAAGCAGATTTTGAATTGTCTATTATGGTAATTTGGGTATGTTGGTTTGTGGCAAAAATGCTTCGCGTCGCAGGCTGTGAATCAAGTTCAAGTGAACACCACGTAGTGGCAGTGCCCTTGACTATCAATATTCTGGGGGTACCAGCGCGGTTATTTTCTGTTGATGAGTGGTCTTAGCCTTTGGAAGTTTCTGGTCGAATCATCAGCATTGGTTTCCAGCGTATCTCCAAATATACCTTACCAGTATCTGATACCTCACATTCTCTCAAGCAAACAGAATAGAAACAACACCAGTCTCAAGAACTTATCTTCAATGATCCCAAGATCATCAGAACTCTCCTTCGTTTTATTATGCTACAATCCAGCAGGCGAGGCACAATAAAGCTCAACCTCATGTTCATCGGCCAAAAATGTCGAGAATAGTTTTCTCAACTCGGTCTCCTCCTCCTCTCGGGGAGGGGTCTTCGATGAGCCTACATCTCTGTACAGGTAGCTCCGTGAAGACTTCATACCCGGGCACTCACCGTGCAACTATCGTCTTGCTCGGCATCACCTGGTCTTCACTTGTCTCGGTCGATGTGGGTGCAGGTAGGATAAGTACACCGTGACGCTTGCGCTGAGGCGCGGAAAATTCATACGAGGCAGTATTCATGTTGTCTCTTGTGGGTTGTAGGCATAGGTGGGCATTAGTAGATATCAATAGAGAGCACGCAATAAGTAGACATCAGTTGTTCATGCTTCTGCTCCATTCTCTGTACCATGCACTTTACCTTGTGCAATATACCTTGACGAACGACTTCAGATGTTATCCAGACCTCTTTCCTCATACCGCGAGAAGTGATCACTATAAAACAGATTTCAGTGGCATGGCACAGGTCATGCACTCAGAATTAGCAAGCTCGTTGCCTTTTCATTACCCGGCCATCAGAGTAAGAAGTAGTGCTTTCGCTTCCTCTACACCCCGTTGTACTTGCTATTCCTTCATTCTCTACGTAAGCCACACTCCCATCTCGTCACACCAGCAAAACCCTTCGCATAAGAGTTGCCTTAAAGTCCGCTACACGAGACAGAGCTATTCAATTATATTCGGAGATCCCTAGTCTACCCAAGGTTTCCAGTATCAGGGTACTAGAGCTGGAATCCAATTTTCTTATCTCCATTCGTTATTATGCTCGAAGCTTGTACGGAGCTCAAGATTCTGGGATACTTCTGAACCTGATACAATAGGTCTCTTGAGTAAGAGAAGTACCAACTGGACGCCGAGTAGGAGTTCACTGCACACATTGCTAGACCTCGCAATTAAACCAAAAACATTTCTTCGACGCCTACCTAAGATGTCGACGATGTGACGCTCTTTCGACTTGTATCCTGAACACAGACACTAAAGCCACGATGTTAATAATATGCCATGTTGTCATCAATATGGACTACACTGCAACTACACTATATGGCCCCCGAAACAGCCTGTCCAATCACACCTCTCAATTCCCCAAACACTACTCCTTTCAACATCGTCTCGGGCAGATCCCCCACCCAATGCCCAGCCTCGCTCAACCGCTGACTCCAAGCGGCCTTCTGCTCTGGACTCAGCTCCACCCAGCTCTTCGCGCTCTTCTCCCCATGCATCTCCTCGTCGTGGACTGCGAAACGCACTTTGTCATCATTGTGCTTTGTCTCTTCTATAATCACAACTGCATCTTCGTTCTTGCCTTTCAGGTCGGTGAGGATGTCTGGGAGAAGGGAAGCGGCTGAAGAGGCAGAAGAAGCAACAGCTTTTTGCGCTGCCTCTAGCGGGATAGTAACGTCCCTGACAGTCGGAAGAGATGGGGACATGATGATGTTCGCCCAGGAATTAGGCAACAACCGTTCAATCTTGTGGGTATCAAACAGACGCATATCGCTTTCGAATATAACGAGCATACCCTGTGCCCACACCGCAAGCAACACAGCAATGCAGGCAAACACAAACGTGCTGCCAGCCCACGCAGCCGTTCTTGAGGGGAGAGCAATGACATAGCGTGGTGTCTCAGATTGTCCCGTCCCCTTGGATAATGGCACAGGGAAGAGCGGGAAGGTGTGCACGACGACAGTCTGCTGAACCGACACACTCGCGAGCTTGAGATGTTGCGGTGGTGTTCCGGCCAGTACTTTTTTCGGAGGAGTGAAATGCGAGAACGACAGGTCTGTCACGGCCATGGGATGCACTTTCTTAAAACGTCTAACAGGTTTGATTCTCGAGACCAGCGAAATGTCGCCGTAGGTAGAGAAATCGAGCTTGAGGATGTGGATGGAGGCGTCTTGCCCGGCGACGGCGATGATGAATTGCGTGTATCCTTGCTCGAAGGTTGCGGAGGTCGGGGGCGTGAGGTTCGCGATGGCGACCCCGGTGGCTTTTTTGATGTTGCTAGACATACGGTGCGATTCCACGATCTTGGCTCCCATTTCGCTTTCCTTCTCCCGAGGGAGACGGAGCACTTGGAGGACGACACCGCCGGTGCTGTGGATGTTGGTGAGCATGAGGAGGTAGTTCTTGGTTAGCCACTTCAGGGAGCGGAACTTGGGGACAGTGGGCTGCTCAGGGTCTTTGGCGAAGGGCGTCTCGTATATGAGGCTTGCAGCCTCGTTGTTGTCGACCTTGGAGGAGACACCCTTGATGTAGACGTCATGGCGGTTGCAGTATGCGACCATGTAGCTTTCTTTGCCTACCTGAAGGATGTCAACGTCTTCGATCTCTTTGTCTGAGGTGAACGTCTTTCGTGATATAGGTGAAGCTTCTGCGCCGGTGTAGAAAAGTACGAGCTCTGTTCCTTCATCCAAGCCATTTGTGACAGCTCCGAGTTGTGGCAATCCGGGGAATGGATTCGATAGACGTGTAGTTCTCTGATATATATCCTTATCCTCTCCAGTAAACAGCGATGTCCGCGAGACCTCAGTGATTTTCGCACTACTCGTAGCAGCACCCATCTCCGTACCCGTTCTCTTCTTCGTGCCCGCTGTCTCAACACCGAGTATCCTGAAGTGCGCATTTTCCTTGCCTTTACCAGATGGGTTCGAGTTTACACCTGCATATATCATTGTAGTCTTCCCTCTCTTCTGCCCAACAGCCAGACTTGTCGGGTTGTCCTCCGTCTTGGGCAGCTCGATTTCACCAAGCTGTTCGAGCTTAGTTGGATCTGCTGTGCTCAACAAGGTCTGCCATATTCATTAGCCCAAATTTCTCCCATCCTAGAGAGCTATGGTACGTACGATTCTATTTACAACGCCATTCATCCCAGAGCCACCACCTCCGCCAACAACGAGTCTTGTAGAGTCTTCAGGATCAAAGTGGCATGCATAGAGGGGAGATCCAAGCACATCTTCTGCCTTTCTAATCAAAGGAGCCATCTCTGCTTATACTGTAGATTCTGCCTGGTACAAGATGAAGTTGTGGTAAGTACAGTCTCAGAAGGTATTGTCCTTATGTACAAAGGGTTCGTGGAGTAGAGCTGGGTCAGTGTGGATGATGTCAACTGACAGTCTGGCTCGGGATGGTGGATGCTGATTGGTGCGACAGTAACGAACGACACATGAAAGTTGGCATGCGGCTCAAATTTCCAATTTTGGTGACACCCTGGTCTGCGCTTGCCAATATGCATATGCATTATGCCAAGGGCTCTGAATCACAAAGACTTGAACAAAACTAGAACGTATTCTGTGCAGGATATGTTTACCCATGATTCTCAAGATAAGGTCACTCACTCACTCGTTGGGAAACGGGACATTTGTTTCAATTTTTGATTGTTGGTCTATCAGAGAGATTCAAAAGCTGCAATGTGCATCCCTATCCTCTAGAGCCAAACGAAAAAAGCATGGTCCTCTGAAAAGAGGGTTTGGTCGTAATCTGTGAAAAGCGACCACAGATCTATAACGACCTCAGGAATCTAAATCCACTGTAGCAGCCATATAAAATAAGACCGTCGTTCGTGAGACATGATAACCTATTGCTTCAGATTCGCCCTCTGCCGCTTGCAAAAGTCTCCTTTGTTGTCCAGTACGTAGAAGAAGAAACTCTCATATAAACCCATCTTGCAGTGAAAATGCAATCAAACGTTCGAAATCATTCCCCATACCCATACGCCAGTGTTGATTGCCACGTAAAGGTCATTATCGCTGAACCAAACACATGAAATGCAAGACTAAAGATCCCCTAAAAACATCGGCTGCCTCCGTTGGTGAATTGGTATATACACGAAGGGTGATTTTCAGCGCTCGTCATCGGTTGATGCCTCATTTACCATTTCGGCGGAAGGCGAGAAGGTCAGCCAAGCTCTGGAGAGGGCAGCCGTGCTTAAGGAATTCGTGTTGAAGTAGCTCTTGGGCAGAGGCTCTGCTACGGATGTCGACGCAGAGGCAGACCGAAAGGAAGGCCTTGAGCTCCTTGCTGAGTTGCTCAGGCTTCTTCAGGCGAGGGGTGCCATTGGTGGCAATGAGGTACAAAGCCTTCAATGGTTCTTCGTTGAGGTATGGTGGCTCCGACTCAATCATCTCAATGGCCATGATGCCAAGAGACCAGATGTCGACCTTGGGTCCGTACTCCTTTTGCTTGACAACCTCGGGGGCCATCCAGTAAGGGGTACCGACCATGGTGGCACGCTTGGATTTGGACTCCGTGAGCTTGGCGCAGAAACCGAAATCGGCTGTGCAAAGTTAGCACAAGGGATTGCTGCAATACAAAGGAAGAGCCTACTGATCTTGACATTACCACGAGCATCGAGCAAAACGTTGTCACTCTTGATGTCACGATGAATGATGTTCTGTTGGTGCAAGTGGTCAAGTCCTTGGCAGGTCTGGTAGAGTTAGCTTCGTAATTCGAGACGCATGGCATAGGAAAACATACCTCATGACAAATGGTAGAAATTTGTTCCTCAGTGATGTTGCTATTATTGTCAATGACATCGGTCAAAGCACCTCCCTCCATATATTCCATGACAACCCAAAGCTCCGTGAAACCATTGCGCAAGAAAGCGTCCAAGAAGTTGACAATGTTCTTGTGCTTGCTGTCCTTCATGACCATAATCTCGTTGACAATGAGCTCCTTACGTGGTTGGTGAGCCAGGTCCATCTGCTTGATCGCAACTTGAGCTCTGCTACCTTGTTGACGGATTACTTCTCGGGCAATTGGCGAAGCTGGGTTCTCCTTAACCTTCGCGACGTAAACAGATCCTGAAGCACCCTGTCCGATCTTCTTCTGCTTGGAGTAAGAAAGGTTGGGGTCATCCTTGGAAACAGCCTCCTTCAACTTAGCCATGACTTCGTTCTCCGTCAAAGTAGACATGCGAACATCGTTCTTACGTTCCGATGGGGATGGCTTGGAGGTTAGAGCAGCTTCGGCGGCTTTGACAGCCTCATTTTGAGCGTTGACTGCGGCAATGGAAGGTTGCTTGTTTGCAATGTTGAGAGGTTTAGGTTGATTACTGGAAGGTCCAGGTTGGCGAGATGCAAGGACTTGTTGCTGCTGTGGTGCAGGCATCCTACCTTGCTGAGACTCGTTGGCATATCGTGGATCCTGCTGGCGCTGACCATTGGGATTGGCTTGGGTTGGAGAACGACCATCAGTACGGATGGAGGACGAGTTTTGCTGGGTATTCATTTGTGGTCTCGCCATCTGATTGTTCGGAGTGGGAGCAGATGGAGCTTGTCTCTGAGTTCTCTGAGCCGGAGCCTGAGCCTGTTGAGGTTGACGTCCAGGTGCAGGTGGAGCTGCTCTAGATGGATTGTATCGATCTTGAGACGAACCATAACCACCACCAATCTCCTGCTGAGCCATGGGAACACGGGTCTGGGGAATAGAAGCGTTGTAAGCTTCCATATCACGACGATTTGCCTCCTCAACTTCACGCAGACGTTGGGCTTCCAATTGCTTTTGACGCTCGCTCTCACGATTGCGCTCACGTGTTGCAGGGTCGACATAGTTAGTTGCCATCATCTGCATCTGATCACGCTGTTGCTGGCTGCTGTCTGGTGGAGTGGGACGTCTTGGTGGATTACCACCAATTGGTGAAGAGGATTGACTGCCTTGTCCATAGCTTGGATTTCGTTGTTGAGTAGGAATGGGACGTGGTGGTGCAACACTGGATCCCCCGCCAAAACCTAATTGCTTCTGGAAGTTCGAAGTCGTAGGGGGTGTTGGAGTGAGACTCGGAAACGAGTTTGGATCCTGATTCCTCTTGTTGATATCAGAGTAAAACTCCAAAACTTCAAAGACAGCTTGAGGATTGGCCTCATAATCCTCCTTGGTGATTGCGGAAGAGTTGAGCAACTTCGACCATTCCTGTGGCAAACCGATGAATTCTCCTGTGACAGGATCAAATCCAACATGGACAGAATGGCTGAAGTTGGTGGGGTTACTTACTCCACCCATACCAGGGCAACGGGCATAGATAAAATCAATCCACTCGTACAAATCATCGTCACCCTTGGTCTTGATCTGCAGCGTTCTGGCCCCATCGCTGTCCTCTCCGGGGTTGGAAGATTGAGCCTGAGCGGCCAACGAGCGCTTGATCTCAAAAATGGTTCCTGCAGCCTCAACACGAGATACACCCAAGACGTCCTTCAGGATGATCTGATAGGTGATCTTTCCTCCCTCGGTCTTATGGAAGTCCAAAGCCTCTTTGCGCAGAATAAGCCACTTGGTCTTCCATGTACTGAGAAAGTTCTTTCCCTCCTTGACCTGTGCCCAACCCTCCTTGATGATTGCAACTCCTCCTTGGCCGTCCGTCATGTTCGACTGTTGGCGTGCGAGAGGCAGAGAAACGACAGAGCCCGTGTATGTAGATGTAGTGGTTCTAGTGACGGGGGAGATGCTCATTTGCGACATGCTTCCTGGTAGATTGGTGGTGGAGGGAGTGAGAGCCAGTCGAGGCCGATTGTCTCCAGGTGGTCCAGGTGGTCGAGGCGCAGGACCTGGATTCATGAACTGGCCTGGAGAGTAGATACTGTAAAACGCAATCACATCAGCTACTTACAATGCTATGACAAAGAGAGACGGTGAAGGGCGTTGCAATTGTGCAGTGACCAATCCAAGGTTAGACGGTTGACGGGGAGCAGTGTATTGGACGGCGCGTGAACAATAGATCTGGTTCAGGGGCGTGTCCAACTCAACTCCAATATCTCATCATGTGCGCAACTCAGGAATCTTATGACTGACCTGTTTTGAGAAGCCATTTTGCCAGATTATGGAGGTGTAATTAGAGGGTGTTGATGTTCGGCTGCGGTAGGTTGGAGGGGAAGTTGTACTTCTGACCGTGGCGGGGTATCAGAAGTACAAGTAACTGTGACAGATCGTTGAATTAGCATACAAGAAGAGTGTCACCAGTGATGAATACATACCGAATGGTCTCCCTTGTGTGAGGAGGCTCACAGTTGCTAAGACCGTGATTGGAGTCCACCTCAAGCTTCACCTCCTGTGAAGTCAATGTGGGTAACACAATCCCCAGCGTCTGCTGGTAGATTGTAGAACGATCGTGTGAATAAGAGACAAGAGTGATTTCAACTACCATCCAAACAAGTGACTGTTTGGTGGGGGTTCAGTAGAGCGCGTTGAATTATGTGTTTGGTTTGTTATTCCAGAGAAGATGGAGATGGGTTTAAAGTTGAGGGAGTGCTAGTCCGAAAAGCGGGGCTTATTATGCAAGTGCACCCACCTGCTAACAGGGGTCAAACGAATTGACCGTTATTATGTAATCACCACTTGCTAGCAACAGTGAATGCCAGAATTCGTGGTGGGGACGCTCGGGCCACCAAAATCAAAATCAAAAGGTCAAGTATTCTTCTATATTATCACTAGTAGCTACACTACCACAAAGCTTCCTTAATTGCCCTTCCTTCGTTATAAAAGAGTCGTTTCCACCTACTAGGCATTCCTAGTATACTTCTTCTAATTTTCTCTCGCATAAAAGCGTCCCATTTTCCTGTACAGCCTCCTTAATCTACTCCAAGTGAAATAATCTTACTGTAAAACATAGGCCTGAGAGTCGTGAGCGTGAAGAGATTTAACTTCGTTGATATATATAAAGAGCAGCTTCTCGGCGTAAAATTAAATATGCGTTTTTATGATATATCCGAAAGAGGACTTGTACTTCTGGGTCATTGAATTGCCCTATACCGTTACCTCTCGCTTATGTGGCTTCCTAGCATCCCATCCTCGGACTTCTCTTAAGTTACTCCTCCTCTGTTTCAGTCTTCGGGCGCCGCCAAGGCTTGCTAGGATATGAAGGAGTTACTTCCTGATCCTCCTTGTCATTATAGAAGACTAGCTTCTTGCATTTCACACTCCAATTAATCCATCCAGCACAGTGGGACTGAACCCCCCTTTTCTTATAGCAGGCCCTTGTACTATGTTCTCTTAGTCGTATCAAGTCCCTGCTTCTTGAAATATACGTTCTCTGGGTAGAGATGTTGGGTCAACACGGAATTCGTCTGTAAATACAACTGTTGACCAAAACTGTGTTATCAATTTGTCCTCGTGTGTAAGCGAATAAGCACATAAGCTATGATTTCAGAGCGACTCATGACCAAAATAACCTTCTTTACAAAGGCGCACTTGTGCTTCTGGTCTTTGTTTGTATGCTCATTCAATTTACGCCGGAGCTGGCGTATGACGACTGGGAGATCGTAATATTTGATCATGGCTTCGTAACGCGGGTGTTGGGATCGGGTTGCACCAAGGATCGCACAGCATTTTGCAAGAGTCCTTCGAGATCCTCGACTTCCACCTGAGTATAGAAGAGGAACTTCTTGTAGTCCTATGAACGTGAGAGCCTATCTCTTTCCGTAGCTTAATCCATCGCCTTGCGATTCCTCCATTTGTGCCATTTTTCTTCGCGAATTTATATACCCCTTTCTTCCCGTGTTGTTTGTCGTAAGTGTCAAAAAACCGAGTACGCTTTGCAGTATCAGCTTCGTGACCTTTAGAAGGCCCAGGAGGAGTAATGCCTTCAGTAGCTCTCGTTTATCCTGGCATTTTGGTGCTAAAAAGAGTGTGTTCTTACGCCTCGAGGTAAATAAGCGAGTGCACGGACCCCGGCACGAATTCTGGCATCCAATGGTGGGTGCTAGATGTAGCATAACGAAGGAGTAGTATTTAACTACAACTACCACTTATTGCTACGCAGAGGCTTTCCCCCATACATTGCAAGGTCTTTTCAACGCTATGGCAGCTCTGAAATCCTTGCTCGTACTTCCTCTATCGTGATTTTACTCCATTTGTCCTGATCTAACGCATCCCAATGCCCACGTCGCATCCGTTGCTGAAGCATTGCCCAACAGCCTTCAATCGGTCGAATTACCAGGGTGTATAATAGTCTCAATATCGCTCTCACGTTTTGACATAGTACATATACTAGGAATATTCTCGAGAGAAGTACGATCGGTTCGTCCTTGTATTTCGGGACTTGGTTCGCCGTCTTGTTATAATATCCATTCACGAGAAGGATCTCGAGGTTTAGCGTATTGTATAGCTCGAATATAAACTGGTAATACCCGCTCTGAGCAGTATTTTTAAGTCACACTATTTCCTTACGGGGTTTTGTTGACTTTGTGCGGCTTGCCAGCCTCCCACTCGGCCACACGCTTGTCATACTCCTCCTCTGATTCGTATCTGCTGTTGCGAGGCTTCGTGCAATATTTAGGAGTCTCGGTCTTCTCCTCTTTGTCCGGGTAAGACTCTAGATTCTTGCACTTCTCGTACCAGTTGGCCCAACCCGCAGCATGTTGTTTTACACCGCCGAGAGCTGGCCGCTCTTGAATATTCTCTGGATCAAGCCAATGGCCACGCTTCCTCGAAGGACTCCTCCAACTCGGATTTGACCTAGGTTAACATGGGATTCTTCTATAAATAGACAGCAGCCCAGAAGTCGATCAGAGGTTTCGGCCGATTTGTTTTGCCAAAAGTGACCCGATCTGTTTTATTGTACTTAATTTTGACCTTTCCTGTATATACCATTTGATAGAATTGTTCACTATCCGTATGTTCTTTGATTTTTAGCAGTAAGCTGCCGCCGAGAAACGTCGATATTATGGACTTCGAGTTGATGGTCGAGGAGGCATTTTTGTACCGTTTTCGTGACTCATAAGGTATTTGCAAAGCTCCTTAGATACCCTAGACTTTCGCCCTAATATCTGCGACCTTGGAAGGGTTCTTCTTATACACGCGATCAAATTTCAGCTCAGTTATCAGGCCATTTAGCTCCTATTGTTCGTGGTATATTGACATTTTCGCATATCTCTGTAAGTGTTGCGATGCCGGCTCTCTTCGTAATTATCGAATAAACGCATTCATCACGGTGTATAGTATTCTCTTCTTCGAATTGGAATTCCCGTACGTGTATTGTAGATTGTATTACGCCTTTGTTGAGCGATAATGAGGTGTTAAAGCGTTTGTTGATTTATAGATCGAGGCGTTTGGAGTGCTGAGATTATGTAATGACGGCCTGTTCGCTCAACCCCTGTGGTACTTCGTTTTTAGTCCTAACTTTCGACTTTTGAATTCTCACGCTGGCGATAACTTTATCGAGATGCAGTCAATGCTAATAAAGTAGCATGTTGTATTTAACTAGGTGTATATCTCAACGGTTACATATACTCGTGCAATAGTCTACTGCTTACTAACTGGCTGCTGGTGCTAGTATGCGGCTCTACCCTATTGTTATTATAAGCTTTCGTATCTTGTTCTATAGAAGCACAATAGAAGCACATGGAAATCACAATAACCAATGTCATTCTTCTACCACACGTCTAACAAAGAAATCCAGCAGCCATATCGGCGGCTCCGGTCGAACCTCAGCAAATGCTGGCCTCATATTCGTTTCAAGTGGAGCAAACCCCTATATCATAAACCTGGTGTCTCGCCATCATCATTCTCACTGGCCAGCGTCTATGCCGCCACCGAGAAACTGGATGAAGTGACTTGATGCTTTGTTTCAATCCACTCGTGCTGATGTTTCTGATTTGAGGGAGCTGGGCCATACAAGTAAAGTTGTCTGATATCGATGTGCAAGGCTACTTGAGCATCCTCGTCGTCATCGCCAATTGCTATTTATCAAACCTCCCTGTCACTTGCAACTTGTTTTTTTTTTTAGCGTATTAGACTACATGGCTTTGCAATCGGCGATACCATTCCGTCCCAATGGGGGCGCCATGAATTCTGGATTGTGATTCTGAAACCCGGGCTGTTTGTGTATGCGTAAAGGCATCTTTCTCCGGATCCTCGAGCATCCGAGAGCGGAAGGTCAGTGTTGAGCAAGCTTGCCCCTCACTGATTGTGCACAGAGGGTCAACACGCCTGCAGGACCTATGGAGGAAAGTGAGGTCTTGAGTTCTCCGGCGGATGTAGGCTCCACCTAGTCACTAGCTTATTAGGTTGCCATAAATCACAACTGCAGGAAGGGTCTCAGAAGTTACGGTAAGCGGTGTATACCCAAGATTGTGTTTTAAGTCAACCAAAGAATTGTATTATCTGGATAGAGGACATAGAGAGGACTATGGTAGCGAAGATGTATTGAATTGGCCTAAACTCTTTACACCTCTATGGCTTTTCGTACAAATAGCAGGGGAACGATGTACTCTACCTTATCGCGACTGCTTCCACCTCTTGGCCTTCAAACACAGGCAATTCCTTCTCGATTTCGGCCCAAGCCTTCGAGCCATCAACAAGAGACTTAATGGCAGCCATGATCTTATCCGTATCAGCGCGAACCTGCTTCGTCGAGTCCCGGTCTCTCAGCGTGAATGTATCATCTGATAGACTCTGGAAGTCTATTGTGATGCCAAGAGGCGTACCCAGCTCGTCGTTTCGACTGTATCTCTTACCGATCGAGGCACCTGAATCATCGATCTTGCTAGACACACCGAGTACGCGAAGCTTGTGGGACATTTTCTTGAGAAGAGGCTTGAAGCTCTCGTGGTTGGAGAGGGGAACCAGGAGAACTTTCGTCGGCGCAACTATGGGCGGGAAGGAGAGGACCTTTTTGCAATAAGCTGTCTATCAAGCAGGAGTTGAAAAGTACTTACACCACGTGTTTCCGCCGCGGGATCATCACTAGTACGTGTCCAGTAGTTCTGTTCCAGTAAGGCGTATAATATTCTACCGAGACCGAACGAAGGCTCGATAACGTTGGGAGTGTATTCGCGTGTGTTCTGGACTCTCGTTCTCTTCTCAATCGCAACAATCAAATCCTTCTTAATCTCAACCTTGCCATTACCCACACCCTCAACTTCAACAACGATCGTGCCATTCGATGCGAGCTCTTGGGCAAGAACTTCCCGCTTCTCCTTCGGTATAGCTTGGACAGCAGCTTCAACTGTCTTACCATCTTTCTTGAAAGCTGGACCAAAGGTCTTCTTGTTGAGTTCAATGATCCATTCCTCATGACTGATTGGGATATCCAGTCGCTCGCGTACCATCAGTGGAGCACCGGTCTTGTTGGCGTGAACCGTAAGATCGTAAGCACTTCTGTCCGCACATCCAACGCACTCAATCCAACCATAGCTGGTCTGCAGCTCAGCGTCCCAGCAGTCAGCAGCGTAATGGGCCATCTCGTTGGCCATATGTTGTCTGAAACGAACTTTTGACTGATCAACACCGATCTTAGCCAAGAACAGCTGAATGCGTGCTAAGAAGTAACCCAAAGTCTCGTTATCCACAGTACCGTCTGCGACAGCCTGACCGATGGCGACCTTCTTCACATCCGTCTTACCTGCAAGCTGAGTATGACGGTTGAGTAGAACAAGTTCGATGTCTTTTACTTCTTCGAAGCGTTCATGCTTCTTACCCCCCTCGGGATCTACATAATGCTCAATCTCAGCCATCAGAAATTCGCGAACACGGATCAGACCAGCACGTGGTGAGATCTCGTTTCTGAAGGATTTACCGATCGATGCCGAAGCAAATGGCATCTGCTGGTTGTTGAACTCGAGTAACTTTGCAAAGTTCAAGAATTGACCTTGCGCAGTTTCGGGTCTCAGATAGCCTGGCATGTTGCTGCTTGGGCCAATGGATGCTTGAAACATGAGGTTGAATTCCACAGGCTTCTCTGGAATGACGCCAGTCTCTGGGTTCTTCATCACATACTTCGTAATCAGATCACCAAGCTCTTCACCGTTGTAGTTGTCAATCTGTCACAGTCAATGTCATAGGCCTAGCGTTGAGTAGCTGACTACTTACTCTTGCGAGAATTTCCTCATACTCTTGAACGACAGAATCATCCAGCTTTACAGCTTCGATACCCTTGACCTTCTTTTTCTTCTTTTTGGGGTCCGCCTCCTTCTCTTCTACCTTAACACCACGAGCGTCTTTATCACCCTTCAATCTTGCTTCCAGAATTTGCTCCACGAAGTGATCAGCTCTCATGATATCGCCGTTCTTGGGGTCCTTGCACATCCAATCCGCAAATTTGTCCACATGGCCACTTGTCTTGAGCACCTCAGCTGGGGTCAATGCCGTGCAGTCGACCTCCAACATGTCCTCCTCTAAGATAAAATGCTTCCGCCATAGGTTCACTATGTTGTTGAGCAAGGCGCAACCAGGAGGGCCATAGTCATAAAGACCAGCAACACCACCGTATATCTCAAAAGAAGGAGAATAGAACATGCGGCGTCTGAGCATAGAATCTAGGACTGGCCTGTCGAAAGGCTGACCCTTTAATGTCGTGGTAGACTAGACAATTCAGTACTATATTCCCCAAGTATTGGTCCACAACTTACCATGATGACCCGTTCTAATCGATCTGGTCTGGGAAGTAGGAGTCGTGCTCTCTTAGACGTAGCACTGAAGTATCTGAGATTTTCAATTGGTTTGTATGGCTTAACACTTCTGGTAGTATGAGATAGAAAGTTCATTTACAAATGGCGGCCAAATCATTCATACAATATATGCAAGTTCCATTCTTCGGTGTGACTGGCCGATGTAAGCCCTTTCCAAGTTTCGTAGCCTTGTGTGTGTGGTGGGTCCGGAAAAAAGATCGAGGCTACCGAATCATTCAAGTTCTAAGAAAGAATCTCACCACGAGAACCAGCATACAACATATACAACGATGGTATCGAAACGAGCAAAGCCGTCAGCTAAGGCTTCCCTGCCATTCCAGGTCGACAACAAGATAAAAAGAAAAGATCTACATGTCAAGCAGAAGAAAGCCAGAGACAGCTTGCGCCGAGATGAACGGTTCAAGAGGAAACGAGAGGAAGACCGAGATCCAGAGCTGAAAAAGGAACGATTGGCGAAGAATACACCGCAGACCATCGAGAGGAAGCGTGTATGGGACGATGTGAAGGGTGACGGGCTTAATGTCAGTGTGGACTTAGAACAGCTCAAGAGGAGGCGCATGGAAGAGCTAGAAGCTGGTGCAAAGGAGCCAGTAGAGTCAGAGGAGGAGGATGATTTGGACAGTATGCTGGGCTCAGAATCAGACGTTGATGGAGAATTAGAGAAGAGGCGGGGTCCGAGAGCATCTTCGAATGCACCTTCGATAGCAGCTTCTGTCGCATTCTCAACCACCAGCACGAAACTCGACGATCTTACACCAGCTTCCCTATCTCTCAAATTTCCACAGCTCTTCAACGATGAAGAGCCTCCGACGCCTAAAGTACTCCTTACGACATCCATAAACTCTACTCTACACGACGAAGCTCAATTACTCTGCTCACTCTTCCCGAACAGCACATACATACCTCGATCAGCCCACCGCTACGGTCACAAATTCTCGCTGAGAGAGATCTCGAAGTTTGCGGCGAATCGTGACTACACATCCGTGGTTCTGTTGAAAGAAGACTCAAAGAAGCCAACAGGTCTCACAATAGTGAACCTACCGAGTGGCCCAACATGTCACTTCTCAATCGCAAATTGGGTGGAAGGGAAGAAGTTACCCGGACATGGAAACCCAACAAACCACTACCCAGAGCTGATCCTAAATAATTTCAGAACACCCCTTGGTCTACTGACCGCAAGACTCTTCCTTACCCTCTTCCCACTACAACCAGAATTACAAGGCCGACAAGTCGTAACGTTGCACAACCAGCGTGACTACATCTTCGTCCGAAAGCACCGGTACGTCTTCCGAGACAAGAAAGAGACCGAGAAAAGCGTCGTCGGACCCGAAGGGAAAGTAGTAGAAGGTGTAGAAGGCATCAGAGCAGGATTGCAAGAACTAGGGCCAAGATTCACTCTCAAACTCAGAAGAGTTGATAAAGGCGTTGGCCGAGCTGGAAGCGAGGGAGACGATGCCGTGCAATGGCAATGGAAAGCGCATATGGAGAAACAGCGGACGAGGTTTAACTTGTAATTATGTTGTGTGCTTATTTGGTTCTTAAAGCCATGAACAATAACCTGTCACAAGGCTACTTTTGTCATCAATCTATGTTACAGTTTTTGCCAAAATGATATTTGAAGCGTGCTTTTTTCAACCGCATTTCCTGTCCTATTCCGAACCGTAACTCCAACGCTCCCAAGCGCATCGAGAAATAGAACAATATACAGCACCAATCCATCTATATCCAAATACCCTGTGATTTCCAAAACCCAAGCTATGCAGGCTTACAGAGAGCAGTGGTCAAAACTACTATATTTACTCCCCTCCTCCCACTCCGTCATCCTGGCCAAGTTGACAGGATCGATGTCACGATTGCTCTTCAGGAAAATCGTCTCAAACGGATGGACATTCGTGCCGAAATACGCATGGTTCATCAACACATCTCCATTCTTGCTCGAGTCACACTCCTCCTCGTACTTCGTCGAGCTGTGGAATGCACTCATCATGACATCGAGCTTATAGCCGGCGGCTTTGATGAGGGCGGACGATCCGACTTCGGCGGACACGGCGCTGTTCCAGCCGTCGAAGCACGCGTTGATGCCCGGGAAGAGCTTGTCGGAGACGAAATTCGGCACTGGCGTGTTGGCGATGTTGGCGGCGAGCTCGGGGGTGGGGAAGAGCAAGGTGTTGAGGCCGACGGAGTCAGTCGCCCAGATCATGGACTGGATGTGAAACATGGGCCAGCAGTTACCTGTCATGCCGACGAGCTGTCATCTTGTCAGTATTTGCCCAAACTTTCAAGTTGAAGCTAGTTGGACTAGGCATAACTTACCTTCACTTCATCAGTGAGCTTATTCAGATACCTTTCTGACCAGCACGCTTCGGCCCAATATGGCACAAATGGGCCACGGATCGATGCGTTCATCATAATGAACTTCTTGTATTTCTTGTATAGGTTATCCTTCAGCAACACCTCTGCGTGAGCGCCCAGGTCGTAACATTCGTTTTTGCGCTGGATGAAGCGGATGTTGTCCGCTTTCGGTATCAGAGACGTATCGGCCGTTTCTCCGTTGATTATAAACACAAAGTCTGCTGCGGCATGCAGGCCGTGCGCTATAAAGAATTTCAAGTTGTCTCGCGCGGAGTCAGTTTGCGAGTAGGCGTATAAAATTAGCGGCCTATCCTTCTGAGCTGCCGGTGGAGAAGTTGGTTGTGAAGATGCGAGTATCGTAGAGTAACTCGTCACTGTGCTCAATTGCATCACTGTTGTAGTCTCCCCTGGCTTATATTCCACTGCATCAGTAGTAGGTGTCGTCTCCAGACCTGGCAGATCCTGGTATATCTTCGACGTCTTGATACTAGCCGGACTTGATATCTGGTCGTCCGTCACAAATCGTACAGAGTGGTGGAAATCCAGAGCCCAAAGCATCCATATCACAAACAGCAAGAGGAATGCCCCTACAAACGAGTTTACTTTGCCAAATGCCATCATCGACCGATCGTACATGGCTTCCTCCTTCTAAAGTAGACGATTGTTGAAGAAGAGAGTTGTACAACAGAGGCTCAAGGGAAACTAAACTCCTCGAGTCATTACAGGCCTTTTTTTGGAGGCGCGTTTCTTCCTACTGCTTGCGCGGCATACCCACTTGCTATAGTTGGGATGAACCTAAATCGCACAACGGTACGACCTTTTAAACTGAAATTTCAATGCGAGAAAAGACGCAGTAGAGCAACGAACCGACAGAAAACAGGAGAACAGATTACTTAGAGGTAAGGCGCGAAAAGGAACGACGGCATGAACTTATACGGCGACGTAATCAAGTATGGAAACTGTCCTCGTAAACTACGAGGATATGGTGGCCACCAGGGATTCAGGTCGCAGTGGACCAACTTCAGGATTCTGACCTGTTATAAGAGGCTGATACATGCAAGCTTGCAAGCATCAGAACTGATACCGCTCTAGCTGCCGTTGGTGTGCAAGGTATTTCTGGAAATCTCACCCAATGTGGGCTGAGCGGCTGAGCCATGCTAACTCTGACCCGGACATTCCTTTGACTGACCCCCACGTGTTGTGCGGACAATGGTCGAGTACGAATTGCATCCGGAGTTCAGATTTATTGGAACCACCTCTAAAGTTTGGAATATCTCATGCACCAAGCCCGTTCTCCCGCCTTGCGGCTGCTGGAAGTCGTGAAGATGCTGAGATTTCGGCTAGCGGCGTGATGCCTTTCAGGTGTCAACTAACCATTTTGGAGGAAGCACTTGCGTACTCCACTACCATCAGGTCGTCTCAAGAAAGGGGCCGCCAGTTGTTCTTCGCAGGTTTGGGCTCTGACAAGTGGCAACAAACTACCGAGCTGTTGCAGAACTCATCTTACGACAGCTCAAAGACGGCAGCAATGCGACTTGGTAAAATGAGAACTCTTCATGTCTCTTCCTGCAGGTCGCCTCTGTGGCAGCGGCTGCATTGGGAACTTCGTATGCCAAGTGGATTTTGGCGGTTTGAAGCTTGTGATGATGATGGTTCTTGGAAGCCGTTGTCCCCCCCCCCACAACAAGATGCCATGTTGAGAAATAAGTTTTGCGCCAATCTCTCGGAGGGAGAAAGTTTTCGAATCCCGTTGCACTGTACATAGGTAAAGATAGGACTAGAAAGGGCTCGACTTCTGATTGGAACTCTAATCGATCAGTGTAGGTAGAGGGATGGCTTTGCTAGAAAGAAGCACCGAGTGAAGCATACTTTCTGTCGGATCATTCCATTATTTCAGCACCAAAGAGGTTAGCTTAAGCGAAGCCTTTTACTGTCGCAGAAACTGCAAGAACGAGGATAGAGCTAGGTCTAGGAGGATGTTATTCAAACGACATTGTTAGTGCAAGAAAATAAGATGCTTGTATGTATTGACTCCTACGGCAAAATAACTTGTTGATTCAAGATGGGTATAGACAGCAAGGAAATCCGTATCTCATTCAGTCATTCCTCATAGCCATTATGTACTGCTTTCTCATCCATGTAGAAGTAAATGAAGAATTTACAAGAACTTTAACCAAAAATCCATCTCAAACTTGGTCCAGAACGCGGATATATGGCGAAGGAAACAAGCCACTCTTGCCCATATATGTCGCATGGAACCAATCCCCATTCACATCTTTGCAATCCCTGAGCTCCGCACCTTTTGGGAAGAGTAACTCATCATCGTTGCCTTCCTGCGGGTACCAGCTCCACACAGCCAACACCCTAATACCTACCCCTCCGGCAGGAGGAAAGACTCGGTCGATCACTAGATCCGCTAAATTGGTTGGAGGAGACTTCATCACATCGGTAGTGACAAGTTTGTTGTGCGTACCATCGTTGTCAGCATGTCTTCCGTCTCCCCAACTCCAGAGCTGCAGTTCACCACTAATGGGATCTTTCATGGTGCTCGGTTTTTGGCTCAGCCCTCGTCCACCGACAACATCCTGGACGATAATTCGATATTCTCCAGTATGATTCGCTTCAAACCCGATGACAGCCATACGATGACCCTGCAGACATCGTCGCCATCCTTTGGGGCCGTTCTCATTGCTGATTCGACGAGAATCTGCCAACTTGAAGTAACATGGAGTGCAGATGTCGTAATCTCCAGCCGTGCTGTTTGCAATCCTGCTGACGCACGAAAAGCAGTGGTATCGACTTGCGGTGGGTTGTATCAAAAAGCGACAAATATCGCATCTTGTGTCAAACGTCAACGGCTTGAAATTACCAACGCCTGTGGCACCAGGCCCTGTCAAGATACGAGCGGAAGCTGGTATCTCTTGAGGAGCCATTGGTGTCAGTGGTGGGTTTGCAGGTTTGTAGGTCAAAGGCAGCAATGCGTGTGTACAAGATTTACCGCGATTTGAACACTGATTGCAGAAACCCCAGTCTCCTTCATTGCAGGACTCGCAGCGCCAGTAGCATTGATTTGCCCACGTCAGACAGTTTGCACAAAAGGCACCACTCTGTAACCGATTATTCGGATCTTCATTTGTCAGTGTACGGCGACCATCAGCACCGCCCGGTGTGACCTTTGGTGGTAGATACCGGCTCGCTGTGAGCATATGAGGGTTTTCCGCATTAAGTGGTAATTTTCCAGATGTCGTTTGAGCTTCCCAGTTTCTCCATGCTGCGTAACCGAAGCCAAACCAGTAGAGACAACCTTTTCCAGTGCGATAGCAAGATAGACATATATTGTAGTTGCTTCCAGAGCATTGACTACAGTTGTAATGTAGCTCATACTCTATATGCGCCTTCGAACATCGAGCACAGGTTAAGGAAGGCTCCGGGTATAGATTAGTAGGACTTCTAGCTATTGGCGATGGTGATGAATTTGGACGAGAAACACTTCCATACGCCGTTGCCCTATCGGACAATGAGATCCTGGAACTATCAGGAACACGTGGCGACAACGGGGCTGGAAGTAGTGTCCGATCAACTGTATTATCAATTGTTATCAGCGATGTTGACGGCATAATTATATCGGTTGGGCGCGGGCGAGGGCTAGCAAGAAGCTCGGCCGCATCAGGCGAAGATAATTCGGCACGCTCGGTGGCAACAATTCTAGGACTTGAGCTTGGGGTATTCTCTGTCTGTGACAACCTCCTTGATCTGAGTGGTCGATCAGGTGCAGGTAGCTCAGCTAATTGTTGTACGGCTGGGTCTGTGCTACTCCTGTTTTCGGAAATCAGCGGCCGTGATGTAATGGAATGAAACGACTGTGGCCTGCTGTTGCTACTGCCGCTCAGGTCAGTTTGGCTTCTGGCTGCAGGTCTTGCTTCTATTTCTGCGGCGGGGATCGGAGCTGTAGCCCTTCGGCTACTGCTGGTAGTCCGGCGCCTCCTGCGTTGTGAAGTATCATCGCTAGAATTGACATCCAAATGGGTGGCTTGAATGGCACTGATGGACTGTGGAGGCCTACTCTGTTCCCTTCGACTAGCCGCGCTAGGTGTTCTGGAATGGGTCCTACGGCGGCGTGTTGCTCGAGAATTATCGTCCCCGGATGTGTCCCTAGACTCTGGAGCTGGAGCAGAACTGTAGTTCCGTTGTCGTTCGGTCGTGCTAGCACTTCTGAGGACCGCAGTTTCGTTTGTCCTCGTAGACCCTGGCCTGGACGATCGTTCCTCTAGTCGGCGCCTGTAGGCTTGTGCTATTCTTTCACTTATCTGATCTTCTTGATGAACGTCGATATTTTCAAGATCAATTCCATCTAATAGACCCTCATCCCTGATCTGCCTAAGTATCTCATTCTCCATGTCTTGCGAAGAGTCTGGGTCCGACGCACTGATCAGGCTCCGGAGCGAAGACTGATGTTCAACCTGTCTTGCTGCGTTTGATCGAGTCGATGCCACAACTATCCGTCTAGCATCATCTTCGCTAGCTCTACGACTTTGAGCTGCTGCTGGCACAGCTTCTGTTCTCGAAGTGATGTCGTCACGATTTCTTCTTCGCTCGGAATCTGCATCTCTTCTGC
The DNA here is from genome assembly GCA_019669825.1 of Calycina marina. Lineage (NCBI taxonomy): Eukaryota > Fungi > Ascomycota > Leotiomycetes > Helotiales > Pezizellaceae > Calycina > Calycina marina. Next base: position 78,729 of record MU253782.1, read on the forward strand.
GTCTCCTCTCCCTATCCTCCGCACTCATGTGATCTCTGCTGTTGTCTCTACTTGACTGTGATCTGGAACCTTGCGTGCTACCATCTCTTCTGCTTCTATGCCTAGGCTGTTCAGTTGTGTCCAGTCCAGCAGTTCGCAGACTCAGTGCTTGAACCTCGTTGACCTGTCTACGATTTTCATATGCTATTCTGCGGTCTCGCAAGCTCATCTCTCGTTCGTCCGGTTTTGGAATTACGTCTTCGCCAGGAGAGTATTTCGTGTTGAGCTGCTCCTTCTCCTCTGCTGTCCTTGCCTTCTCTGGGTTGGCGGCCAGATACATCTCGACTAGCGTATTGACAGTGGCATTGGTCTTTGTGGCTCGAACTTTGGCACGACATGATGGGCAGGAGTAGGGCGCCTTTTGCGCAAGTTGATGGCTAAACCATTCCTTCAGACATGATCCGCAGAAGCTGTGCAAGCAATCCTGCCACGAAAGTTAGGATAGCAACATTGTGAGACCAGGAGATTGTCCATACCAACAGAGTTAGAGGGTTCCACAAGATCTCCGTACAAATGGCGCACGTCAGCTCTTTCTCCAGGTCGATCCCATTCTCCATTGCTTCTTGCCTCTCTTCAGGCGCATTGTCGCAGACGGGCAATATATTTGGGGTACGTTGACTAAGATTCTTGGCAGTGGGGTGGCACACGGGTGACGATAGCACGAAGGCGTGTAGGTCAGTCATCCTGCAGATGAAATACGAGATTGAGCTCTATAATATTCACAGGGGCAAGACAATAAACTTTTGACCAAAGTCCTCATTTACACACACAAGCAATGGCTGCCATCTGGCAACTTCAATCCAACGATACCCATCGTAGAAGTTTAAGTAAAAACTGTACATCCGTTCCATTAGAATTAACACTCGCATCGTCAATGCGTTGGACAAACTCGCAAAGGGTTATTTAAAGACAAGCAGAGAAAACACTGCCGGTAGCAAATGATCTCGAATCCAAGACCTTACACCCATGGCAATATATGCCCACTGTAGGCAGGCCACTCTACACACCGCGGCTCCTCGCAATATTGTAGAAGCAAGTTGAATCAATGTACACTCAGTTCAGCCACTTCTACATATTAGTCAAGTTTCTTAAAGGTCGGAATGGTTGCACTTACCGCCCAGCTAGCCTTTGTCCTTCCGAGCGCCTGTGCTGCCAATTTCGTAAACATAGTGATGCTTAGATCAAGATCTGTCGGATGGTCAGTATGTCCGAAGAAACCCCCATGGAGATGGCCTTACCTTTAGTTGCACATCCTGAGAGCCGGAAGTAAGTAGAATTCATTACTGGGTTAGGTTGCTCTTACCAACGCAGCGATCAACCACAGTCACTTCTACACTTGCATTCTTCCCATTGTTCAGCCTAGTAATCCGAATCTTCTTTCCACGGAGTGTGTCATGGTTCGGGTTGTCGTCAACCATCTCTGCATCAAATATGATATGTGACACAGCAACGATAGAGTCGGTATCTGTACTTGTTACACCTGGACAGGGAAGTTGGTAACTATTCAGTAGACAAGCAGGAGACAACAGAACATCACGCCCTAGAACCGCTCACCACAAGCACCCAGCCCAGTCCTATAGTATGTGATATCTCCGGTGAAGACTGCGGTATTGGATGGCAGCGGAAGATTTGCAGATGAGGAGTGCTTTTTCAGTCCAAGTCCTAAGCCCAACCCCAGCGCAAGTACTATCAGCACACCCAGTGCTCCAAGCGTGGCCCAGTTCCTTCGTCTGTACGATTTCGTGGTCTCTGTGACTATTCCTTTCGCCAATGCAATCGCATTTGTATCTCTAGGCCATGAGAACGGCCTCTTGGATCTCTGCCATTTTGACATCTGCGGAGCCGCGGACTTCTGGAAGAGATTGGCGAATGTCACCGGCGCAAAGAAAGACTTGTGGCTAAAGGCAGCTTTTTCATTGCCTTCCCATGGAATCTCCATGTTAAAATTGGCGCTTAGTTCAGGGCATCGGTGTTGGAGAGGAGTTGGCGCGATGCTTCGTTGAGGCGGGCCGGTGATTTCGAATGCTTGATTGGAAAGCTTACTATATCTTCAATTGACAACAGTATCGATTGAGAGCTCAGAACCACTTCCCCGGAGAACAACTGGAGAAACCAGGTTGTGACCTCGGGGTCCCCAGCATATAAATTTAGCTCGAACCATTCGCATGATCCTTGTTCTAGCTTACAGACACAGAATGAGACGACAGCGTACGAACCAGAACGAGTAGATGCAAGTAAAGTTCCCATTGCAATTAATCAAGTAGCTGCTTCTGCTATTACCTATGCGTTCATTATATGAACATCCCACTGCCAACTTGATCTCATCACTACGTGCTAAGCCCATCTTTGATTTGCATCTTCCATCACTTCGTCGCCAGCCTCGCTTTCGGCTGCTTGCTGACGACCTCGCTGGACATGACCTGGGCCTTTCGCCGAATAATGTGGGCGTTTCTATCTGGGCTCTTGATTACTTCCAAGCTTAGCTCCATTGCATGATATAGATTTCCCAAAGCTCTATCCGTCTTAATCTCGACACTCTCGCCGTCAGTTCCAAGCGTCATGGTTCGTGCTTCCTTGACGCTGGCTTCCATCGATTCATCATTCTCTTCATAGCGGAAACGTGGGAACCACTTTAGAGAGTACTTGTACGGCTTGTGACGGAACTCCTTGCCCGCATCCACGGGAACACTGGCAAGATTTCCGATGGAGACGGCACGGTTGTGATGTGTAGCTCCGAAGGCAGTGTCTCTCTCGATATCGTTCTCAATGTCCTGCTCCACAGCATCCGCTTTGTCAATACCGTTCCCAAAGAGTGCCGAGAGGTCCCGGTTATTTCCACCCATGGCGATAATTCAGTGTGGTTGGAAGCGCCATTGATTCGGGTAGTTTGAGGCATAGAGTCTTCTAAAGACGATGATAGGACTGGCGGGTAACCTTCAATATCGAAAATAAACAGGTACTTAGTATTCTCTTCGTTAAATAGCAGCGAGGTTCTTTGACGTTGCTCACGCCATTCGTTGAGACTGCGTCGATTCTTTCAAGCAAAATGTCATATTCTATCCCATCAGAAGCACATTTCACTAGCTGACGCTGCTTGCTGGGTAATCTCTCGTCATTGATCTTCAGTAAATAGCTTCTAAGCATGATTGTAGACCACTATAGTGAAAGTCAGCATGCTGATACGGCAAGACACATACGAGTTGAGGGCCCCCGTTCGGGTATGTTGTAGATCTAACACGAACAGAAGGCCGGCATTCAACCAGCCATCGAAGACTGAAGGCAACTTGGAGACATCCTTACTTGGGCTCTTTCAGTGGCGAAAGAGATATAGAAATTCTGCCGGGAATGGAAACATGCTGAAGATAGTTATAAGATATCCTTAAATTTTTTATGTTGCGACGCCTAGTCCAATAGTGTATCTTCCAATCTTGTCAATGTTCGTCACTGTCTGGTAAATTTGGTTTGTAGAAGTTGGGGATGATGGTGGGGCTCGAAGAAACAGAGGCACCAAAACACACTAATACCGTGTAGAATTTATACAAGCTTCAATATCTGAGAGTGATGAATGTCTTGGCGAAACCTCCGCATTTCACTTGCCTTCTGCCATATTACTGTAGTTAATGTCGATGCACATTGCTCTCAAGGAGGTCGAGCATGCATGGAGCTCTCTCGAGTTATGAAACAAGTTCTGCACATGGCTAGTCGCCTTTGTACTCAACGTCCAAGCAGCACGTATGTCAACAACAGCTGCGGCATTGCATGGAAGTATCTGTCTACTCAGAAGACGAACTCAGCTCTCACAAGTCACTGTCTTGTCAAGCCCCACAATTAAGTTTATCTTGTTTCTCTGAAGGCTGGGCACTTGTCGTCGTGGAATATGTGTGCTCTCTGCAGTACAAGAAGAGGCAGCGGGGGACGAACGAACAGCTACTCTCCTACGATTCCTCAAGCAACATAAGCAGCATGATCATAAATGTTATGCTTGTTGCTCACTGCTAGATGTACTGGGAGCAATCATGGGCGAAGCAAAGCTCTGACTTACCTGGCCGGCTAATTTTACAATGACGATCATTCCCCTCGACAAGCTTGCTTGCTGCATTCAGCAGATATCACTGATATGGCCGGTCTAAAGGAAATACATGAAATCATATGACAAGAGTATTCGTGAGGAAGGGGGGTTCTAAATGTATGGGAATCTTTGGAGACAGTGGAAAATTCATCAAGGCATGTTTGAGGTGGGTTCAGTGCTTCATTATGAGATGTAACGAGCGGGTACCTTCAACCAAGGCTTTCTTTCGTACAAGACAATAATATTTACCAGACCAAGTGACAGCAACTGTCTCTGATTACGATATTCCAGCCTCTCTTATCGAATTCTTGTCCTTTGATGTGTCCACGGCGGAACGGGTCGCAGCCTGGTCAACAGCGTGGTCAGTGAAGTTCTCATCCAAGGCAAGGAGATTAGGCAACGAAAGTTATGATGTCGTTAAAAAAAAAAGGGATGGCAGAGGGCCGTATGGCGGTCCCGACCTATTATCTCTTAGTGGGCTTACCGTCCAGGAGCTTCTGAACACAAGGAATATAGACCTGATTCTGAAAATAGATCTTAGAATACATACATCATTGCAGAGGAAGATTCTGAGGGGAATTATTAGTGGTAAATCAATGGCATTTAGGGAGGCTTCACATACTAGTCACATCCAATGACGCCGTCAACAATCTCACCTTGCTGAAGAGGAGCACACAAATGGGGATCGAGCCTAGTAGAGCATTGTATCAGACCTTCAGCAAAACACGAGGAAATCCAACCTTACCAAGGATCGTTTTGGTTGTTGCAATTCTCAATAATCCGCTTTTGAACAACAGCTCTATCAATCGGAATTCCTTGCTCGCCGACATAGAGGGTCACCATTCTAAACGAGATTATTAGCTGTGCTGTGAATATAATGAGGCCAGCAAAGATGTACTACCATTTGTCCCTGAGCTACGGTTGGAAAGGCAAAGAGAAGAAATACGGCAGCAAGAAGAGTGGATTTTCTGGGCAACATAGTGAAGACTTTGCTTTAGATAGGTAGGCAGTGATTGACTTTTGAGGCATCCTGGAGCAAATCAAGTGTGGTCGTTTCCAATGTGGTTGTGTTGAGTTTGGCGTGTGGGAAAAGAGGTCCGGTGAAGCAGATGTAGAGGTATGTTGGGTAGGGGGGTGTGGTGGTGAAGCTGCGTAGTCTATATCGTGAGGGAAGAACTTTCCTAAACAGCGCAATACCAGCACAACGTCCTTCCCCGATTGTCTAGAGTAGCTGGTAGAAAGATCGTCTGACGTGGCCAGCCAGCCGGAATTAGTATATTGACTGCGTCATCTGCATTTCTTCTATATCTTCCTGGATGCTTACCATGACAACGCAGTCCAGCTCTTGCAGAATGCTACAGATGTCTGTGTGATTATCGCTTAAAGACATCGAAAGATAGACCTAGCATTCCCTCTCTGACGGTTTGCTGCTCAAACATGTCACAATTCTCAGTGCCGAGGGTTTTGCCAAGACCACAAAACTCAAGATTGTCACCAAACAAGGCGTAGGTGTAGACAATATTGATCTTCATGCTGCAGCACAACAGGGATAGCAGTGCATAATAAGTCGGAGCTGAATAGCGAAAGTGTGGCCGAGCTTTGAATCGCGCTCATACTGTCCCTGAGCTGTCGTATCTGTGAGGCAGATCGAGCGACGAGGCTAGGCGACACTGTGACCAGATTACAGGCCCTTGGAGTGAGCATGTTTCGGAATAAGATTGGTATTGCCCGTATGAGTAATATAGGCAAATCAATTTGCACAGAAGTAGATTGGAGGCTTTGAAGGCGAGGTTTTTGATTTCAGTCCGTGTGCGGACAAGAGATGGAAAGATATCAATCACACGCGTGCGTCCACTCTTCAAGAGCTGCTAAAGTCAACGTAGTGTCTGAGCGTTCCGCTACTGCCATCCACGCGGGATAGGATTGGAGAGAAAGAGCTGGTCTTAATGAAGACAGTTGAAATGCTAGTGAACACTGCGCGAGCGGGTGTTGTGGACGAAGACGCCCTAGTTCGAGCCTTGAGAGAAGATTTGGGGTGCTGCCCTGGACGTAACCAAAACCGATCCGCGAACTGCAAACGCGTATGGTGCTCCGTTAATGGAAGACAACGTTATTGTTACGCCCGATCTGGATTTGGGTACTGCAGAGAAGCAATCGAATAGCGCCAAGGCAGTCATACAGATCCTGTTAGATTTCTTGCACAACGGGGTTGCCGAGAACAAAGCCTGATTACACTAGCCGTTCTGGACCATTACTGTACTGTGGCTGGACTCTTAGTGATGCTGTTTTCACTTCATCAGCTTTAGACCTGTCCTGTACTTTTCTGTGAGCATTGAACCAGTGGCCAGAGCTGCGAAAGAGCCTGGTGACGAAGAATTGGGATCAACAATGGCTGATGCTGTGGCCATTCCGAGATCCAAGCAATTACACTAATGATCAGCGCAGATGAATCAGACCAAGAGCTTTTCTCGTAATCATCTGGTTGGAGAGCAATAGTGTGCTGGGATTTTGAGACGTTTGGTGGATAGAAGCATAGATATTCAGTTGCTAGCTATGTGGTGCCCACATACTGTCGCCAGGTCACGTGGTAACATATGCCATGAATGCCCTGCCGTCGGCTCAACATGGGAAAGATTTTGTAACAACCAGGACCGTCACGATAAGAAGGAGGTTAGGGGCCTCGGTAGTGCAACGGTCAATACACCGCGTGACCTTGGATGTTGTATATCAGCAGCCCTGCTTCTCCTTTTCTTTCTTCTTTATACCTTTACTTATTAATCTGTCGATCTTGATTTAATGTCCGTGTCAGCTTTTTGATATCTTACGAGACGCTGAACGAAAACCAGCTGGAGATAGACACGGCATTGAACGACATGCTATAAAGAGCACTAATCGTACACACATGAGCAACCTCAGCAGTCCTCCTCTACCCCAATCCCGCTTGGTTGACTTAGCAGCTGGACTGGAGACTTTACAGGCCAACGATACAGTCGAGGCTGCCTCAAGTAATCCAATTGTATTGTCTCGAAGGTTCGGAAATGGTAGGCATGCATCTGAAGACTTGTGATAATTGGATTCTATCTCCAGAGTTCTGGGAATCGGATCATATTAAAATTGATACAAATCACCACTAACTTATTACACCTGTCGAGCCTGCGCCAACCGCCACAACGAGTATTTCTGTTCTGGCGCAGCAATTGCTCTTCAAGACGGCTACATATTCACCATACCTTCCCAACATACTCGCTCACGAGCTTGTTAATAATCAAATCTCTAGTACAAGATCACACTATTCTACGGACGCATATATTTTGAGTGTGTCGATCAACAGAAGCAGAACGTCATCAGAGCCAAGGTGGTTTAACAGACTGTTGAACTAGTTCCTTACGGGCGTTGGAATACCTCAGTATACCTTGTATAACAATTCCTTGGGGCTAGCCTCCTCTTGATCTCTCCTATAACTACCCTGCACGGAGGGGGTAGTCTCTTTGTATTATAGCCACCCATCAGGCCCTTCTGGCCTATCCCACGATCTGCTTTCTGGTGTATTCCTGTATATAAACCGCTAGCTTAGCACGTCCTTATACTCTTCGGGAGGTCTCACAGAACGGAAATAATCATCATCATCATCATCATCATCAGAGCCAAGGTCACAAACCCGCATACATATTTTGAGGGCTTGGGAGTGAGCTTACGGAGGGAAAGACAAGTTGAGCCGGATCTACGAGAACAATATTGAAGAGGTTTCGGAATCATATTCGAAGGAAGTGAACAAATGAAATGACTAAGTAAGGTCACCGCAGCTTCCTTTATGGGCACCTGGCCGATAGCTCCCCCAGATAGACTTTCGACTATCAGATCTCCTGCATCGCATTACATCCACCATCATACCCGCTCAGATCGTTACCGTCTAGTCCGGAGCATCATGCTGAGCCACGTTAGTGATGGAGCTACTTCAGTCATGAGGATGACTACTCACTTTACTGCACGGACAAGCCGAGTGGTATTTTTGACTTCCATGAATTCCAATATGGTATCGTATCCAGCCTTGCAGACCCCCTTCTCTGCCGTGATCCTGTGAAGGACATATCCATATCACCTAGTCTCGTTAGCAATCACACTCCAAGACACAGGAGGTGACATCACATACCAGCATGCACATCTCCCATCATGACCTTCATCACAATACCATCCACAACATTCTCGCCATTTTCCGCAGAAAATTGAACCACGGTTCCAACATTTGACCCCATAGTGTCGGTAAGCGAAGCCAGTCCGGTCGTCGACAGACAGAAGCTGACCATCACGAGGAACGCATCCCAGAAATTCATCTTAACTTTGTGGGACAGGCGGGAGAAAGCTCCAGGCCTTTGGCCTTTTGACACTTCAGAGAAGTGATCTTTATATACACCTGCTGTGCTGTGTTCACATGCAGTGAAATGGGTTCGTCTCAAAAAGGGTTGGGCAAGTGGATCAGTCGCTCAATTCGGAGGTGGTTGGGCAAGCGGTGAGCATTTTGACCATGTCATCGCCTCTCAACATGTCTCAACTATTGGAAGCGCGGAACACGGTACGGTCCGTCCATGGCTGAGCCCAATACTCGTAGCTTCGGATCCAAGAACATGCGAACTCGTGAATGGCCACGAAGAAGTTGCCAGCAAATCGTGTGGGTCGGCTCAATGGCTTGCAACTACATTAGCACGATCCAGTACGTGTCAACATGCTTGTGGCCGGCTTGAAGGCGCTTCGGAGATAGGATGGTAACAAAGTTACATCTTCCAGAAATCAAGGGACAAAGTAACTCTACAGCACTTACATGTACCACTGGTTCTATTTGTGAAGAATTAGTCGGACAGCTTACCCGAAGCTACCCGAGACGAGCCAACAAAGCCATGTCCACGACTTTATTGACGATGATGCAGCGATCAGTCGACCTCGAGGACTGCCATGTTAGTTGAGGCCAACATCCAGCTCTCCGCCAAATGCATTGTTGATATCGATGCATCTCAAATTGGACTTTCAACTTTCGCTTATCTCTTCTCTGTCTTGAAGACGTTGTGATCCCTCACTTTGATCACTTCGCCCGCCGCCGCGGTGCTACAGAGATGCAAAGTACGAACGTAGGAGCCGCGGGGCGCTTCCCAATCAGCTGCAAGTGGTTGGAAGTTATCAGGCTGTGCAAGTCCTGTATATGAGAAATTACCCTCGGAATGGGGCGTGAAATCGAGCCGTGCTATGATAAGTGCTGCTAGCCTAGAATCATCAGAGATATTGATACCACGTGATACGGACATGAATAGTTAGTTTTGTCCTACAATCCAACATGAAGTCGAAAGCCAACTAGCAGACCCCATGAGACACTGGGCGACATGGACAGGGGGCGCCACCGCGAAGAAGAAAGCGGAGGAATGGCGGAAGAGCTTCCAGCTACGCGAGGGCGTTCACCAGTGAACACCGAAAGTCAGCCTGCGGTGGGGGATGGCACGCAAGATCTGGGAACAACTCACAAAGCACGAATCCTCCTGCCCTGTACAAGTGAGGTCCGGGCATATCGGACTCAGGCAACATCTGAGACGAATGCAGGCCCCGGATATCGAACCGTGGCGTGCATGTAGAGGAGAACGGGCGGTCCAGGAAACGGTCGCTCGTATCATCCTGGACTGCAAACTGGTAGAAGACAGGGCCGATCTCCCTCCCCTACGAGGAAGATGAGATCTAAGCGAGGCCCTGGAAGATCTCAAACGATGCCCCAACATCATCAGCTCCAACAAACGCTGGAGCACGACCAGCTGTAGGACCATGTCACTCACCGCCACCACTACCACACAACCCTGTCCCCGCGCACAACGTGTTCACTCTTCCCCAACGGAGGCTCCAGCCAGAGAGTTAGTTCTGGGCCTCAGTTTGCACGCAATTGTCGAAAGGCGCCCTCTCGATCATCGTGGCCTTCATCTTCATCTTCATCTTTGGATGGAGAACTGTCACCAATACCTGCTTTATCGTCTGGTTCAGGTTCCCATACTATGTCCATTCGTGGCAAATAAATGCCGGTCCCAGACTGTGTATGGCTGGAGCGGTGCAATCAATGCCCTTCTTCAAGATTCGTCTCCCTGCCAGTCCAATGAGTCAACCTTTTACATACCCTGAGATGGCCTGCTTCTTTCTCCTACGCGCGGTAGGTGAAACGAGCACGCCACGGCTCCACCGGAGGTAGTGCTAAGATCACAGTGTACCAAGTTTGAATCTAGACTCTGACTATCCTCCTCGCTCACTCGGAATACATTGTAGGCGGGCAGTTTGTTATGGGCCGCTGCACTATCACATAGATGCGGCATGCGCCCGTATACTCCTTCGTTCTCCAAATGTGTCTTGACGGGGTGGTAGTTGTCCGGCTGTGCCCAGTCCCCTAAACTGCCGGGCCGTTGGCGGTGTCGAAGTTGAGTATAATTGTCCCAGAGACATTCAAAAATGCTTTCTAGTAATTTCGGAGTCTTTTAATAGCTTCTTGGTACATTCGTCTGCGTACAAATACCGAGTGGCCATTATGACCTGGGGCGAGTACATCGATCGCCGGGTTGGTGGTTCGCAACTGTAGAACTAGGATCTTGAGACTCTCCGCTCCAGGAAAGACGAACTGAGTGTTATCCAGTTTGGTCAGGTTAAGGGGTTTAAGGTGAAATTAAGTTGTTTCAAGACTAGATGTGCCCCAAAGTATATGCAGATGGTGCTTCTGAATCATCGACGCAAGCTTCTTTGATAGCCCATACGTCGGTGTACGGAATTTGACAGTATTAGGCTTGAAGAAGTTACCACTAGCTTCGACATTGATCGCCTTACTAGTACGCAGCATAGACAGTCGAATACACGGACAATGGACACTCTCTTCATCGTATGGCTGTATGTGAAATCGCATAGCGTGGCTAATCTCCTTGGCCTCTTTAGGTTCTTCCACCAATGAGTGTACATGTGCTGAGGATAGGAATGTTGGAAGGAGACCTTTCCAGTCAGAGCCAGCAAGTTAAGGTATGTGTTGACACATCTATAGTGGAAGTACTTTCAGACAACCAAGGGGTCCGGAATCTGTCATCGTGGCCGAAGGGTTGGTTTTGGTGACAAAGAAGGTGCTGGACATGGAGTTATCGTGGCCAAATATTACTAGGATGCTATTGAACTTCGACCTGATCCGATAGTAAATCACAAATGCCGCTAGCCTAGGGCTAGATGCCAATTCCACATGATACGAGCTTTAATTGTTAAGCGAACAGGAGTTGGACGACAGCTCGCGTAACACTACCTTATGCAGCTCTCACCTTGTGAGCCATCAGGTCAGAACAATTTCCTCTTTCCAGTGCCGCCTTCATATAGCAACCCAGAATGAAGGCCCAACGCCAGATCTTAGGTCTCTAACCATCGTCGGTATATATCATCAGCTGAATATCAGGAAAGCTATCCCACTTTCAGCGAGGAAATATGAAGGTCAAGCTCGAACAACACAGCCCAGCCTGAGCGGTCGAGTTCCTCCGCGTGAAGTCATAACTCGAAACCCTTCTCTCCGACGTGCCCGTCGTTGCGATCGTCCATGTAGGCAGCACTTCCATCCCTGATCGCGTTTCCAAGCCAGTCCTCGATATCTCCATCATCGTCACAGCTCGCAATGTCAAACCTGCTATAGCTGCCATGGGGGCCGGCGGTTACGTGTGTCAAGGCGAGGGTGGCATACCAAATCGCTGGTACTTCAGAAACTCCAGACGATCAAGCACATATATAGCAGAGAGCGGGGATATGAAAAGGAACATTTCGTGACAATCGAAGGATGCATGAATGTGCGGAACCATCTGGATCTGAAGAAGGTGCTGCTTGAAGACAAGGAGCTGCGGGCTGAGTATTCAGCGACCAAGAAACGACTGCTGCAAAGCGCTGGCGAGGAGGGTATCAATGTTAACGAGTATTGTGTTGCAAAGACAGATGTCATCCTGAAGATCTTGAAAAAAGCAGGATGGAGTGACGATGTAAGACTGTTGACGCTATTTCATAGGGGGATCGCTGGCAAAAGTATGATCGCTTGCTGAGTCAATGCTAATCTAATGATAGGATCTGGAGCAAGTGAAGAAGTTGAATCAATAGAGTAAAGGCATACGTCCATGAGAGTGTTGTTCCAGTTGTGCTTCACGTTGATATTGCTTGGCCTGGCTGCAGAATGAAATATTACTAGGCTTAAAAAGTAGATGATGCAAACCAAATTGAGCGAGATTGGCCATACAGTATGCTCTTCTTTCCAATTCCACACGAAGGGAAGAGTCTAGTAAGTTCTCACGATGACTGGTAATACTTAGACGGTGGCTAGCAAGAGTAGATGGAGTAAAGAGATTACACAAATTATAGTAATTCGCTCACCTAAACTAATCTGGTTCTCTTGTTCACATACAACAGCTGTTTCTAATACGGTTCAACCTTGGTGAATTTTGTGAAGCCAGCCGCGCGCATCACCTGATCAACACAACAGAACGGGTTTCGGCATCTGTATTAAAACCCTCGATAACCTCCAAAACCTGAAGTTCGAAGTGCAACACAGGAATTACTCATACCAGCTCACGGAGCTCTTAGCAAAAGGGACTATTGCAATACTGCAGGCTCCGCTTCGCCAAGTTAGAGCTGTGAGCCACCAATCTGCATTGCAGCACTGGCTGTTGACGCTTCAAATCGTAAGTAGTAGCCTTCATCGACGTCTGAAGACTCCGCTTATCAGGACTGCAGCAGGACTGGACGGTCTTTGAAGCCTTCACAATATGGCAGTCTTTGATGCATCTCTTGGCGATTTCAAATACTACCTTCCCTCTCGAATTACGCCAACAAATATATTAAGAAGTAGTGGCGCCGTTCTGCAACATCTTCTTCCAGCTGAAATACGAAGATTGTCCATGTTCTCGCAACGGAAGCACGGATCTGTAGAAAGACTCTGAACACAAAAGCGCTTTTGAAAGGCTTTTTTATCCTAACAAGCTTCCCGAGATCCCTAAGTAGCCTCTTCGAACATATACAAAATGTTCGATGCATTTCTACTGGGGCGAAATGAGCTTATTCAGTAGTGGAGGCCTCCTGAAATATAGCGAAACGGGACCTTACAGCAGCGATGCTCTCAGTTGCTCTCAGTTCGTTTGGGCCCTCGCCAAACTATGCCGACCTAAACAGTTGAAGAGCTTGCATCTTGATATACTGTTTGACTAATACCCATGCTTTGAGTCAATACCTTGCTATCGTGCGCGGGAACGGACAATACGGCACGACCAACGATATCAAAATTGTCTTGAGATGCTTAGAGAACGAAAGGAAGAACCCATTGATGTAAAGGAGACCATTCACTTTGACCTAGACACCCCAAAGGCATACAGGACAACCTTGGTCATGAATATGACCAGCCAGGTAACTTCATTCCTGCCAGAGGGATCCTCGAGGAGAAGGGGAGGGGAATAAAACTCCGACTGTTTGATGGCTCCGGGACCTAATGCTGGGTACTGGCTAGGCATACTTTCGCAATGGCGAAGGAGAAGAGCAGCATCTGGGACACAAACCTCGTCTGCAGTAATATCAACAACGCATTCGGAAGAGATCTCTATGCTGGCCCAAGATTGTGCTACTCCAACGGAGTAGAGGCTGCGAGGTATTTCGTCAAGGTCGATGTTACGAACGGGTTGGCTGAGATGGTCTTCTTCGCCCTGTATGGCTACATGGTACCTTCGGTCATATGATCAAGACATGCCAGAATGAGAATCATAATCAGACGGACAAGAAGGCGATGGGAAGTCGCTGCAAGGAGTCGCATGGAGATAACACGGATTGAGAATGATACAGCGAATGCCCAAATCATATACACAAAAAGTAAAGCCTGTGTAATACAAACTAAAAAAGTGAAGTGTTTCGCGCGAAACCTGACTCCTCGCACTCGGTCTTGACGTGATGAAGTCATATCTACTTACTCATTCTGCAGACGAAAAGGAGTCCACTTTCTCCCGGCTATCCGACACATCTAGATCTTCTTAGACTTCACCATTTCACGGGCTTTACCAGGCGGTGCGAGTGAGAACGGGGGTTCTTAATATAAGCGTTCCTGATTGTGGCTGTACAGGATGCGTATTGACTTCGCCGTCGAGCATCTGCTAGCGAATCCTTTGGCTATCATTAGATATGACATAGCTTCGCGATGGAACTTACGACAAAGCACAAAGCTGGACGTTTATGATCAAGCCATGGTTGATGAGCTGAGTAGATCTGACCAAGTCATGTGCGGTGACTTTGGCGGTTTGTCTGTGCCTTTGATACATTTATTCTCATCTTCCAGTACCTAGGTAGATACTCATATGTCGTTCTCGTTCTCGTTTAGGAGTTAGTCGAGCCTTCGCAGATATCTCGGCCGGTTGTTGATATGTGCTGGCAGAAGATACAGGAAAGGACAGACCTAATCAGGAGGGCAAGTTGGCATGATGACTACAGCTTCTTCTGGCCAATCGCATACCGTCCTCACAACGTGACATAATTGCAATTAAGGTTTGAGTGGCTCTGCGGGAGTGCAGTGCTCTTACGCTCAATTATTTATACTAAAGGGCTAAGACTCGAATTTAGGGTGAAGCTATTCATTCAAAATGATTGATTCCTTCCGCCTTTTTCTTCTTAACCCAAATTTTCATTTGTGGTACGTACGTGAAGAGTGAAACGGTACGAATTGCTCAGCATGAAATTCTCAATTGCTGTTGCATCTGCAGCATTAGCTGTCTGTGGTGGTATGTTGACTCCCTCCCAAATACCGGTAAACAGTGGCTAACATGAATTGTAGCCATTGTCATAGCCAAAGATGCCTCGCCTCAAGTCCTGGAAGCAGAAGTTCTGGCAGCCGCCGTCAAACGAGCATTGCCAAACTCTCCATCAGGAGAATACGCCCCTGCTGTGGTCACTTGTCCCACGACTCCGCCGACCGTCAGATCTGCCAGCTCATTATCCTCCGAAGAGACAGCATGGCTGGAGAAGAGGAAGACAGCTATAACCGCGCCAATGCGAGAATTCCTCGTGAGAATGAACATTACTGGTCTAGATACGGGTGCATACCTCGATAAGCTGAACACTACGACTATGCCGACCATTGGAATGGCGATTTCAGGTGGAGGTTACAGAGCTCTACTCAATGGTGCAGGATTTTTGGCTGCTGCGGACGACAGGACCGCGAATTCTACAAACACAGGACAGATTGGAGGACTTTTACAATCAACTACGTATCTGGCGGGACTTTCAGGAGGTGCTTGGCTCGTTGGAAGTATATACAACAACAACTTTTCTTCAGTACAGACATTGATGGATGGAAGCAGTGGATCTGATGTAAGTGATCACTGGTGGAGAAGCTTATTGCACAGTCCGCATTATTCGCCAGACCGAGACATGGCCGCTCGTCGAGTTCGTACTGACAAGATTTAGGTATGGAGATTCGATCGATCAGTCGTAGAAGGACCGGAAGAATCTGGAATATCCCTGTTCAACACTGCTTCTTACTTCAGTGATATCGTCGATCAAGTAGGTACGAAAGTCGATGCTGGATTCGATTCTTCCATCACCGATTACTGGGGTAGAGCGCTTTCCTATCAATTGATAAATGCAACTGATGGAGGACCAGCTTACACATGGTCGTCACTTGCTCTGGATACCACGTTCCAGGCAGGTGGGATGCCTCTACCTCTGCTTATAGCAGACAGCCGTGCTCCTGGCAAGACAGTGATATCACTGAACTCAACACTTTTCGAGTTCAACCCCTGGGAACTAGGTTCATGGGATCCAACGACCTATGCTTTCGCGCCATTAAGCTATGTTGGCTCAAACTTTACCAACGGCAATATCTCAGATAACGTCTGTCGACAAGGATATGATCAATCAGGTTTCGTGATGGGCACATCGTCTTCGCTGTTCAACCAGTTTCTGTTGAACATCAACAGTACCTCTTTAAATGAGTTCCTCAAGGATGCTATCACGGATGTCTTGGTAGATATTGGGGAGTCTGATGATGATATTGCAACATGGTACGTTCGATCTTACCCGCCAGTCTATCCTACTAATCGTTCTACGGGCCTAACCCATTTTACGGGTTCCAAAATGGAACAAATACAAACGCTCCATATCCGAACTTGACCTTGGTTGATGGAGGCGAGGATCTACAGAACATCCCGTTCAACCCATTGATTCAGCCATTTCGTAATGTCGATGTTATATTTGCAGTTGATTCTAGTATGGATACTGATAGTCAGTGGTGTAACGGGACAGCTCTCGTAGCCACCTACGAGCGCTCACTCGAGACGATATCCAACGGAACCGCATTCCCATCAATTCCTGATGTCAACACCATGGTGAACCTCGGACTCAACGCTCGACCCACCTTCTTCGGTTGCGATGCTTCGAACCTCACTAGCCCGGCACCACTCGTCGTATACTTGCCCAATTCGCCATACGTGGCTCTCAGCAATGTCTCGACCTACCAGCTGAGCTACGACGAAGGACAGGCCAATGCCATGATCGAGAACGGATATGTCGCGTCTACCATGGGCAATGGTACTCTAGACGAAAACTGGACCGCTTGTGTCGGTTGCGCGATCTTGAGTAGAAGTTTCAATCGTACTGGAACTACAGTACCAGATATCTGCACGCAGTGTTTCACCAATTACTGCTGGGACGGAACACTTAATGCAACGACTCCATCTGGTTACGAACCAGCAGCAAAGTTAACTGTGATTAGTACAAGTGGCGCACCGACATTCCGTGTCTCTTCCGTCAGCCTCGCACTTGCAGCCATGGCCGGTATATTACTTTCTTAAAACTTTGGCATAGGGACGGGGAGGCTTCTTGTATTATGATATGACGGGGGATACCCATATGCTTTTGGCAGGCGTTTGAGCAAAAAAGAGGTTGAGATGCATTTATATGCTGGGATAGACATAGTATTTATTGAAGCAACGCAAAAAGATTATGAGATCGTCTCAGCAGTTCTGGCATTGTTTCCCATAACTATACAGTGGATTGGTAGACGTCCTGTGCCGTCGTCTTCCCTCTCACAGCTCTCTACACCTTGACCCCCAGCGCGTCGCTTGACGAAGGAAGCAACCTCATCGGGCAGAGCCAAGTATACAAATCACCCAAGTCGTGGGGTCTGGGGAAATACCGCAGGATCTGAAGGAACGCAGAATTTCCCCTCTCACTTTCTATTAGTACACCTTTTACAATACACACAAGCAATCCATATGTACCTAGAGCACGGATAGCGATCAGATGAGAGCTGCACGTGGAGCTTATTCTTTATTGAAGGTAGTGGAGGATGGTGATGCTGAACTTGATTTGGATGTTGGCTGGGCTCTTTGAGTTTGAAGGATTCCTTGAGCGTTGTAGTAAGTAGGGGGTGTGAGGTAAGATGTGACTGAGAGGTGGGGGTTAACGTAGATATTGTGTCGTGAGATTTGGTCCTGGTGTTGAAGTGGGGCAGAATAAGTAGTGGGAGAAACGAAAATACACTAATATTATTGATGGAAAAGTTCAAATTCATCGATATCATCAACAGAAAGCTTACTGTCGATCTTCTAGAGACCGTGAGTGTATACTGCGTGGCTTTGCGTGCATTAGGTATGAGAATGGACACGTTTATTTTGCTCTCCCATGTTCAAACAGGGCTTGTCGCTGCCTCTGTCTCTCTCTGTCTGTTTGTCACGACGACCCCACACTGCATCATCTTGAAGCTCAGCTGGAAAATATCGGAATTGTAGCCTATGAGTGGCTTCGACAGTCTTACAATGACATGCCCTCGACATCAAACCAGACCTCATGTGATGGGGTCCCTGAAACTTGTCTACCACCAGTAACGAGCTCATCCTACACTGACGTTTTCTCAGCGCAATGACCACCAACAACCGTGATTGACTACCGCGACATCAAGCATTAGAAGGAGTCTCGAAGGAATTCTTTCACAATCCTATTGAGGTCACTCGAATCCTTCGTAGAGCACCAAACTTTACAGTGGCCCAATGCTGACAAGAACACTAATAATCAAGCCTTGGTATTTGATCTACTCGGCTTGGCTTGCTGGCTGAGCAAGCCAAATAAGTATCAAACAAACATCCTCTCATTTCGTTACCATATCAATTCATGCATCTGCAGTCTTCATCTTTTACAAATGTCAGCTCCAACAATCAGTACGGTCAAACACGCCGCCAACGTTTGCAAAGCGGTATTTCTGCCACGAAGGATCAGAAGTGGTAGTAAGAGCAGCCTATCACCTAGGAGTGGAGATTTCAGCAGGGCTTTCAGTTGGGGGTCTGGCAACCGTGATGACAGAGCAAGAGCATGTCAAGGGGAGTAGGAGGCGGCGAAGTAAACCGCAGATACATTTGGAACAGCCATTACCAACATTACCATTGCTCCGCTCCAGGGCTAGTCTCACCGATAGCACCATGAATCCGCATACATATTCCCGAAGAATGTGAACCATATCAGGATGAACCGTCTGAGGGTGAAGAAGTCGCTGATGGTGTGGTTGGCATAAGAGAGACCGGCAGAAGAGGAAGGATACAACGACGAGTTATTTCATAACATAATGGACTCTTATCTCCCATCACACCACGAAGCACAATAAGGAGGCCTAGTCTCAGGCGGGCGCCTCACACACAACAACAATACAGAGACGAGAGCGTTTCTCCCACGACACCCACCATATTCATCTCACAATACCCATCCCTCACATCTTCAGCAAACACAAGCCGACGCTCCTCAGCCGTCTCCGAGCCCAGAAAACCGCCCGACTACGAGGCCATGTACGACTACCTCCCCTCGCGCCCCCCACCACCACACATCTTCACCAGCCCCAACTCCAATGCCGTACTCAGCCCGACCTTGCTCCCCCATTTCCAGTCGAATTCATTGTCTACACCGAAGAGTGGCCCTTCGTTATTACTTTGTCGCCGCTGAACCAAGCTACGAGGAGCTGTTCCAGCAGTACCGGTGTCCGAACCAGCCAGCGAGATGCAGGATATGGTGCGCTGCATGGACGGAAGACGTGATGGCCAATGGGCGTGAGTCTTGTAAGCTTGTGGTGGGGATGCTGCTGTTTGCGCTGGCGGTGGTGGGGTGTGGGTTTGCGTTTAATTGGGGACGGGGGTAGTGTGATTAGGTGCAGAGGGGGTTCCGGGGGGGTTAGTTTGGTTGGGAATGTGTACCGAGTGAGGAGTAGGAAAGCTTTGGGTATTTGAAATAAGCGTGAGCGTGGGTAGTGTGAGTCGTAAATGTATACGCAATATACCATCATCTGAAATAACAAGACAACAGTAGGTGCAGGAATTCGTTCGGAATGACTAAAAAGCTGCATCTTCAAAAAATCTAGTAAACACGTAAGTAAACAATACAATTCAACTACCAAACATACCATGAATACAAAAAGAAGCCATGGCCCTACTATGTCAATCAAACAGAGACGACCACAACACAATATGATTAGTCACGTGGCAACAACTTCAGTGAAAAGGGGTAGCGATCGCTAAGCGAGTACTACACAACTCCCCCCCCCAACACTTCATAACAGCAACAAAACGGACGATTAAAATGCAGTATACCCTTATATATACACCAGAGTGCCTACACGTCAATTCCCCCGTCTCAAAGGCTCTGTCGAGCCTCAAATCGGTCTACTCGTGCCACTATGGCTCAATTCGCCCCTACCATACGAGCCTCCGAAAAACCTCCTCCTACATTCTCCCATACAATAGCAGAAGAAATATAGAAGCCTTCGAGCCGTACAGCGGATAGCAAACTAAAATGTGGAGAAATTGCGGCTCTGTGGGATGAATATTCATTCTCTGACGCTGTTCGCAAGCTACCTGCACGCCTCCGACACCCTATGAACTCCCTCTGCAAGGTATTCATACTAACGGCGTAAAGTATTTCAACTTCTGTATCACAAGAGTATCTTAAGTTTCCACTGGCTCGAACGCAAGCGGCATGGAACCCAACTCTTCTCCCGTAGCACAGCTGCCTCCAACCCTAGCTCCAGTCGTGGACTCAGACTCGAACGCATCCACCCTGAATACCCCTACACCAGAACCATCCCCCGGAATCACGGGTCTTAATAGCACATACGCAAGCGTCGCTGCTACTGCTCCACCTCAGAAAGCAACTGTTAACTGCAGAATAGCGCAAGCTGCTAAGCCAAGGGCCCCAAGGCCGGATACCCGTCTATTTGTTAGAATAGCTACAAACCACTCGGTCCGTTCGACAAGCTCGTATGCACTACTATCAGCACTAAAGAGGACAGTCCTCCATTGAATAACGCACGAGACTCTCTAAATCCTCCTTCAATAAGCACCAAGGGGAAGAGAGCCCCCCCTAGTCAAAGAACTTCTGACTAGCTCAGCTGAGTGTAAATGGTCAGGCCCTTGGGAGCTCGAGGCTGTGCCTCGGCTATTGGGAAAGGGGCTCGCAGGCGAGTCAGGAGGGCTGGGAATGAGATCTTGTACCAAGGCTCGAGGAGGTTGCCTCGGCTATTCAGAAAAGGGTTCGTAGATAAGCCAGATGCTAGCCCAGATTACACTATATATAGATGAAGGCCCCGATTATCTCGAGCTCGGTATCGAGTTCAATAACAGTTATTCTACGACTGCACTTTGACTTATTCGAGGGATTCAGCACGTCACAGAATTAGTCAACCGGATCAAACCCCCTCTTGGCCAGTTAAAGAAACTAGTGAAGAAAACTCTAAACAAATCTGCGGCACTCAAGGCCTTTCTAAAGAAAAACCAGCTAAGTACTTCATCGAGTTCTTGAGTCCCTACGAGCGACATCCTGGTATTCTCAGGCGGCTCCAAGAGCGAAACTACGGACAGCGCTGCCGGTGGCGGGTCGGTAGCACATCAGTACAACATATAATCGACCGCAAGTCTTTCTCATTAGGCTATAACGCAGAGGTCTTCGACGCCAAAGCTGCCGATGCACTTAGCAGTGCAAAAACAGCTCGTTCGGCCCCTTCCACAAAGCTAGTCACGGACATGTGGGTATTACTAGATAGCATAGAAGTCGTTATGCATCTACTAGCCCTTTCAGCTGGCTCATCACAGCCAACATTCACCGAATTCTGTGAGGTAGCACACAAATGGCCACTCAGGCACTGACTGCCACACACCTGAGCAGGAGCTGTAAAAGTCCGCTGTATGCACCCCCCGGGTGCCAGGCCACCCGAACATAGCAGGTAATGAAGCATCAGATAAAGCAGCAAAAAAGGGCGCGGTACTCCCAGTACCTATAAACGCAATATGCTCTCTTGCTTCCCTAAAGCATATAGCCAAAGCAGGATCCAAAGCGGCCGTCAGCAAGCTTCGAGTCTGTGATCTATTCTGCCAGCTTAGCGCCAGTTGCCGTGCCTAAAAGTCATGGGATTGCCTCTGAAGCATCTTTTCTACCTCCTTTAGTCGCAAATTTTAGGATGGTGCTGGATTTGTAGTAGTAGAAGTAGCATAAAGAAGACTTGGACCGTCCGCTGGAGCAGTTACGGCTGTAATTGCTGTACTGGAAGCGCTTATGGTACGCTGTGAGATCGCCGTGTTATGTGCGTGGTGCTAATATGTAATCAACGGCTCTCCTGTCGAGTCGTAGGAGGTCTGGGGCATTAGAAGGGTATACTAGTAGCTCTGTGTAGTTTTTCGGCGCTGTGGTGTTCCACAGTACTATACTTCCGTCTGCTTACAACATTCCAGATACGACAACGAGCTGTAACAGCATGTTCAGCTTTCTATTCACTTTTTGTGCTTTTACATTTACCTTATCCTTTATTCTTCTACAAAGGCTTTAAAATCGAAAGCTCGGGTGGAAGGAGCTGAGTGCGGGGAAATGGGGTTATAGGTAGGGGAACCAACTGCAAGCTGGCAGTAATCATACTCATTCGCGAGAGACTACCTTCTGGAGGCTGCTGAAAAGTGTAAAGGCGGCCAACGTGTAAAATCTTTATATACTAGTAGACTAGCTCGAACGCCAGGGACCTTCCTCCCCTGGCGTCATATAATCCGTGGGATTCTCAGGACACATGCCTTGAGCACGTGTTCGCCGTGCTTCCAAGGGAGATCACAGCTCGAAAATTACTTGGTTCAAAAAGAATGTCACAACTCGAATCACGCGACCCCGTCCCGTCGAGCGGGACGAACAAAGCCGACTCTCAGCCAAAGGACTGGGAAAATTGACACTGGAAGAATTCCAGGCTGAGGCCTCCGTTGGGGCAGGTACTTCAGTTCTTTTGTGGGAAATGGCGCAGACCTTTAAACAGCTACGGAGAGAGGTGGACGCGCTGAAGACACGCCTGAAAACGTGGGCCACAATTGCGGCCCCAAAAACAGGTGGCCAACAATGCCACCAGCAAGACGGAGATCATCGTCGCCGTTGACGATGCAGAAAAAGAACTGAAGCGCCGCAGCGGTAAAGACACCCTGCAGGCGGCTCGCAACGAAGTTGGAACAGTGGTAGAGAACGCCAGGCGTCTGCCCAACGGAGATTCAGCTCTCCGTGTGGCAGCTACACCCCGAGTCCTCTCCAAGAGCATCCCGACCGACATACTGGAGAGGATAACTGAGGAGGAACTTCGCGCGCGGTGCAAAGCCTTGCACTACACGAAGAGACAAGGAAGAGACGGGTTCGGCACGGTCTTGTGCACCGTACCGAGCACGGAAGTGGCCTCGCTTATGGTTAGAGAGGGAGTCAAACTGGGAGGCCACACCTTTCGGTGCGAGCCCTTCTGCATGGAGAGTGTCACGGCTCGAGTACAATTGACCACGCTAACGTGTTGTTATTCGGGTTTGGACTATACTGAATACACATACAACTAGAAAGAACAAAGAAAGGAAAGGCATTTGGCTTAGAAGCTTCTGGCGTTTATATATCCCTCCTGCACGGACCACGCGCTAACCTCTGAATCATACCTGTGACTCATACTTGGATATAATTCCCGGCGTCACGCCAAGACCATAAGCAGGATCAGGATCGTAACAGAGAGCAAAGCACAGCAGTGCTACAACTGCATGGGCTGGGGACACATTAAACGCCAATGCCGCCAGGTGGCCCGCTGTGGGAGGTGCAGCAAGGGGCACACCGGAGAGTGTGCTAGCCCAGAGTGCGCCAACTGCAAGGGGCCTCATCCTGCCGTCGCATGGCAGGTGTGCCCGGTTGCCATGGAGCACAGAAGAGCAGCCGACCGGGCCTTTGGGGACAGGTCCAGATCCTACGAAAAGCCACTGAAGAAGCAGGTCCCACCAGCCCCGACCAGCGACTGAACCGGCGACCGAATCGGCGCTCGAGAGAACTGAGAAGGAGCCCGAGGTCACAATAGAGAAAGAAAATAGAGAAGAACCAGAAGAGGACATCGAGGATATGCCGGACGCTCTGAATATAACGGATACGCCAAGCACACAAAGCAAGTGGCGCAGGCGTGAAGAAACGGCTTGCGCCACAAAGCCCGCCGCCGCAGGAGTCCGGAAACTGCGAAAGGCCAAGGATCGAAGGATGACACCGAAGGCGGCCGAGATCCAAGAGAAGCTGGCGAGGAATATTCACATTGTTCAATGACGAGACTCCGCATCGTCACATGAAACATGGCCAAGCGACATCCTTGCGGGATGAAAGCTCTGGAAGACGACGAAGTAGACGTCATTCTAGGCCAGGAAGTTCCCATAAAGCGACGTGTGAAGGACACGCTGGGCGGCGGGTCCAGCAATAATTTTTGGAAGGTATGGGGAGGTGGCCGCTCGGCGATCTGGACTCATAAAAGAAGGAACAGAACAAAATGGCACCCTCTACACGAGACAAAGGACATGGTGGCAGTCAAGATCGAGAGCATTCAGGTGTACTCTATATACTCCCCAGCCTATACTCGATCTTGGCAAACACCACTTCTACAGATGCTAGAATGGGAGAAACCCGAGCGGGCCATCCTCGCCGGAGACTTCAACCTCCACCACCCCTTGTGGGATGTAGAGGACCGGTACGACCAAGGAGCGGAAGTTCTTCTGGGGCTAGCTGAGAAGTGGAACCTATCGCTCCTAACCACACCGAGTGAACCAACCTGGCACAGTCAGGGGCGTATGCCCTCCACAATGGCCTGCTGTGGTGCTCACTGGGTGTGCCCGGACGATTCGAAGGCGCATGGGAGTGGACGGGATCCGATCATATCCCACAAGCTATGACGATAGAACTAGGCAAGGTACAGAGGGAAGCCGAGGCAAGGCACTACGCTTGGAAAAAGATAGATTCCGACGTGGTGGTGCGCAAAGCCAAATTCCTGATGACAGAGTGGGCAACGACCGCAGAGCAACTTGACGCCGTCACTGAGAAGCTGGTCGGACAACTCACGACCATACGGAAAGAAGCCATCCTGACGTCCAAACGAGGGTACGGCCGGAAGAGCTCAGCATTCTGGAATCACCGGACGGTAGATTCAACTAAACGCTAAGGCCAGGCCGAGCGTTACTACCGGACACAAAGGACTGACGCTTTGGCGGAGCTCCTGCGAGAAGCAAGAGTCAATCAAAAGCGAACACTCCAACAAGAGATCACAAAATGCTGGAGAGAAGCCACCGCCAAAGCGACAAAAGACGGGCGTGTCCTTTGGAACTAAGCGCGATGGGGAAAGCTGCGCAGCCACAGCCCGACGGAGCGACCCCAAATCCCGGACCTCCAATACGAGGGGAACGGAAGCTGGGCACGCACGATGGAGGAAAAAGCATGCGCCCTCTCGGAGAGATTCTTCCCGGAAACGCAACCGGAAAGCGCCCCGAGGCCGAGCTCCACGCCCGGATGGATGAGAGGGGAAATACCAGAGGTGACGACCCAGGACGTGGAGGCAGCCCTATGCCGACCAGGCCCGTGGAAAGCATCAGGTACCGACGGATTGCTCAATGGGTTCCTCCGCGCTTGTGGACCTCCACTAATCGAAGGAACTCGGAGAGTCGCCATCGCTAGCCTGGCTCTCGGACATTATCCCAAAGATTTCAAGAAAGCTGGAGTGGTAGTGCTCCGCAAATCAGGAAAAAAGAAACACCAGCTCAGCTCACCAGGCGGGTGGAGACCCATCTCTCTCCTGAGCTGCGTGGGGAAAGTTGTGGAAGCTATCGTGACGAGGAAGATGACACAGATGGCAGAGAAAGCGGATATACTCCCCCCTGAACAGATGGGAAACAGGGCGGGGAGGTCAACAGAACTGGCGGCCAGGTTCGCCACGGAGACGGAACGGGCCTCGTGGGAAACGAAGCTCACTTGCTCGATGCTCCAACTGGATCTTAAAGGTGCTTTCGACCGTGTCCACCACGGATAGTTGCTCGTAACCCTAGAAGACCAGGGATGGCCGATGTGGTACGAGACTGGTCATGATCAGCGCACACAGATTCTCTGTAAGACCCTTAATGTTAAGGAAATCAGATCATGACCGAGTACTAGGTTGAGTGCTAGTCCGTTCTGGCCCTAGTGCAGCGGCTAGTGCAGCCGAGAGTTCTACACCTCTCGAGCTCAACCTGGGACCTCTTCTTACCTCAGTCAAGTTAACCTGATTCTACAGCCCTGTTTCTGCACTCTTTCAGCGTGAAGGGGTATCATTCTCAAAACTTAATACAATTTCATTCATTTGATAACTTGGTTCAACACAAAGTGTCAATTATATACAAATCCAAGCTAAACAGCAGAAATGAGCAATGGTCCTATAGATAACGTTATCCCAAGTACCGTCCCAAACAGATCGACTTGACTACTAAAACCGAGAAGTCACAGTCGCAATACAAACAGAAGAACATCCCACAACGAAAAGGCATACTCAGAACAGATGCAGCCCATTGCCAGTTTCGAGGAGCGGCCTCGCTTGTTCTTTATTAATGACGGTAGCTAATGATGTTAGTTCTAGTACGTACGGTAGATAATGCACACCAAAGCGAGCCTGACATACCAAATACATGTCATTTCACATGTAACACTCCGGTGGATACGTCGGAGTGGGACAAGATGCCGCTCCGGTAACCCCCATACAAGAACAAGCGCTCGAATATCTGACGACGCCCGAGCACGCGCTCGCATAGGTGGGGATTTGGGCCGTGTAGCTTGGGACGTCAGTTTTATAGTAATTTTCGCAGTCGGCTTTGCCGTTGCGGGTGGGGAAGGCGGAGGCGCGGATTGCTGGGGGCTTGTTAGTGCTGCAGTGGATAGGAAAGGAAACAGTCGGGGATTGAGGGAAGGGGGGAAGGGGAGAGGGTACCTCGAAGACAGTTATCGGCGTTGCAGCCCTGTGCTCCGGCTGCGATGACGTGGTGTGATGCCAGGAGGATAGGGAGGAGAGTGAGGAGGTAGTTATATAACATGATGTGTTGTCGGTATTCTGAAGATGTTGTGTGCTGGTTGGGAATAAATGTGTAAATGTGCTTTAGACGGAGGATAGGGGAGGACTTATGTAGCTGTGGGTGATAATCTCTATCAAGTAGTCTTTTCACGAGCTGTTGAAAAGAAGACTTTGGACACAGATTGGGTTGCTACTAGAAGTGAGCTATTGAAAGAATGGCTGACAGCTCAGTAGCTTGAGAACTGCCACATAAGAGATGTTTGGTCAACAGAGACCGATTCAATAGTGCGACAAGCCCTGAGATTCAGCTCGGTACAGGAGAAGGTGGATCCTCTCGATGATCATGTAAGAGTGTCATAATTGTGCTAGGCTCAGAAGCCTCCCATCAGACACTTTCGGAAGGGGTTCTTGGTCTGGTTTGTGATCTGCTTCTAGGCCAGAGTCCAATGGAAGCGTCAACGGCCAAGCATTATGAAGAACAGTTGACATCAGCGGACGCTTGGCCCTATTGCTTAAGTGATTTGAGGACCTCGATGGGCATATCTGGTCGCCCGCTCGTTACTAATGTGGCCGTAAAGCTTCCCAACCTGGAAATGCTCCTTTCTCGAGGGCGTATCTTTTTCCAGCCGCATGTTGCTCCATGAACCTTAGACAACATGGATTCTCCAGACTCTGCTTATCTCATGACCGCAGAAAGTGCACATGATGCTATTCGAGCGAGTAAGATTCGAGAGAAGTTGTCTCCTGCTAAGTGCCGTTCACTGTCAAGAATACTCGCCCTATGCAGAGCGCCAGATAGGTCTAGAGGCGTTCAGGGTAGCTCAGAAGTCTAATTCCACGACGAGTAGCTAACGAACTAACTAGCTTCCATTTCTCAAACCTTGCGTTCTTACTAAATTTCTAAGATGTGACCTATGGGCCCACAGAGCCGTGGTAGCTTCAGACTTGGCATAGGGCTGATGTCAGTACCATGATTTTGCAGTTGTAAATTCCGAAGTCTTTTTTGACCATTGGATACAAGTCTATGGCTAATCAAGACTACCCAAGACATGTTAGCGGACCTGTCTGGACTTCCATGTCCGAAGGCCATGTTACCTCAAAATGCTCTCGTGACATGCTAGCTTAGTCAGCATGCTTGGCAATATTGTACCTTCTTAGTCCACCTCTCTCTTAGTTAGCATTAAATCCAATCGAATCACTAAAAGCGGAATAACGCCTTCTCTATTGTGACGACTAATTCCACATAGTAGAGGCTCTATTCTCTAGGTGACTCGGCAGTACCTGAAGTTATTCGACTTCCCTGGATCTTGGAAGGAGGGGGCTTTATCGACTCACGTGCGTGGAACGACTGCGAGCTTGGTGGGGGGTTGACACAAGAATTGCCAATACGAACTTACTTTGGTGGCAGCAACATAAGAATGTTGAGCGCCGTGAGGGGTAGCTGCTAGAACACTAGGTCTTCATGCTAGCATCAGAACGACTAGAACCGTAACGTTCAGCTTCAAACCTGCGTTTGTACCCGGCCAATCGGTATCGGCTTTGATCTTGAGCTTTAAAGTGGTAGCAGATCGACGGAGCTATTGAAGAGCAAGCCTGTTATGTGTTCTAGTAGCCTAATATCATAGATTACTCAAAGGACGATTAATTCGAGGCATGACTACTGTGTGGCTGCTATATGGCGTTGGTATAATCCTTTCCATATCCAACCCACAGCACTATCTCAATGCCGTAAACATCTACAGAATTTCACAACCTAGCTTCTGCCATAGCTAAACATAGCTGAAAATGGGTAGATACGAATCGGGAAATAAACCTTCTGCAATGACCGCTTTAGGAAAGGGGTATAAAGTAAGTATCAAAGTGGGGGCCAACTCTTTCTCGTGAGCATGCTGTCGAGATGTATCAACAGTCATCGAATTGCCAGTCTTACTCATCACCAGGGCATATATACAGCCTGTGTATCTGCTTAGATGGTATAGAAAGACTTAGATGTTATGGAAAGATGAGAAATCGCTCTGTATCAGGTTGGTTGTGGAATAGTTCTTGCTTCGGATGTATCTAGTCATTCATGAAATTGCCGGGTGCCTTGTTGCTTAATGCATCATGCGCAAATATTTACATGTCCGCCTAGCTGAAGTGCAATTATTAGATTTTAAGCGTCAAAGAGTGCTTTCTCTCTAGTTGTGAAGTGATTCTCCCTCCGTATGGCAACCAAGGAATATAAGGAAGATACGGGGCTCTTTCACGTTTGCCAAGAACCACTGGTCCACAACATTCAAGTCTTTCCAGCCATCTATAGGCAGTATGTAGCCTCCTAGTGCAATCATAAAAATTGAATCTGCTAAGTTCATCTAATAGAGTTCCAGAAGTAAGTTATATCTTGGCAAGCCTGAGTAGTACCAGAGCAGACAAGACAAACAATGCATCCACATCTGCAAATTCTAGGTATGGATTTATTACCACAACGGGAAACAAGAAGTATGCTTCCAGTAGAGTACGCCTGGTGGCGCGAGCACATTTCATGCGACACTACCTTGCGAACCAATGTCCCAAGACCCGGTCCGGGTAAGCGAAGACGCAGCAGAAGGGGCTAGGTATCTCGAGACAGTTGCGATAGCGTAGGCTGGTAGCCACAAGTCCCAAGTCTAAGTCAATCAGGTCGTATTCTGCTAAAGTCGATCTCGTTACCCAGGAGACGACTTGTTCAAGTATTCCGCACTCGCATCAGACAGTCAGCGGGGATCAAATTAACATTGGTACAGACATTAGCTCCGAATCTGCGATTTTCTCTCAGAAAACTCTGATCATACGTGAGTCGTATTGCAATAATGCCAATACGTCTCGTGCAGGTCAGCCACAAACCATAGTCTTACAGTGAACCATCGTAAAAAGCTACTTAAGCGGCTGTTAAGGATGGAACAAGCTTTATGCACATAACAGATGTGTACTTTAACGGCCTGGAAATATTCCTGATCATGAGTAGCGCCGACAGGGAATCGCCCTTGCCAGCGTTTCGTGAGCGATTTATCCGTAGGTACGCACCTGAGACCACACCTTCCATTGTCACAGTTCTTCAAGCAAGTTGCATACAGGATGTTAGCATAGCTTTGAGACACCATGACGGGCCTAATAGTCGTGCATAAGGACTGAAATGTAATCCTCAGAGTTGATCTTGGCCACTCGACGGCATCCCGACACCTAAATTCCTGCCATCAGGCCCAATAATGGACATTTACCCACGCACATCTTCGTCAGCCGAGGAACAAAGAATACCACATGCCTCCGAGCTTTATTGGATATTGAGTCCTTCAGATCACTCGCTCACCTGGTAGGTGGGAGTGGATTTATTCCGTCTCCGGAAGCTCTCGGATCTGAAAGCAGCCATTGAGAATAGCCACATCGAGGATGTTTCAAAGCAATATTCGTATCCTGATGTAATCATGCTGTGTGTCTGTATTTATAGCCAGATTCTCTTGGATCTTCTTCCTGGAGAATCTCTTATAGTCAAATCCATACCATATACATTCCCTGACAACTCTCTTTGCAGTCCAAAGCCCCTTTTAGGATTGAGATATACTAATGCAAATCAAAGCAAGAACTAAGCATAACTTAATAGGGCAAATGCGGAGGAAGAACTGTATTACGGAAAGGAAAGGGCGAACAGCAAAGCATAAGAAAGACACGGCAGGTAAAGAAATACCTTTTGAAAGAGGGAAGCGAGTAATTGACGTCCACATAATAAGCAAAAGACTGGCGACCGCTGTGGCAAGATGTACCGTTCTGGGATTCCGGTTGATGTTCGGGCTGGGGATACTTAACGTCGGTGTCCGCGTGCCGACCGACTTCGCGTGCCGACCGACCACCAACATCACGACCCCATCAAATTTGAAGCTGTAGAGCCACACCACAAGGTTGTATACAGCTAACATTCTGGAGCTCTATTGAATAGATCCTTGCGAACAATTTGTGCTATCTGAATTTCGCTGGGAGCTTGGTGTTGCGGCCTAAACGAGTCACGTGTGAAGGTGGTGGTGGTGCAGCACTTG